>CATIWR010044893.1:0-27372 GCA_949677035.1 Omphalea diandra
CTATAAAAAATAAACAATGATATAGTTTATATATATATATATATATATATATATATATATATATATATATATATATATATATATATATATATATATATATGATTAGAGAAACATACGTCGTACTAACAACCTATAACCTAGGTCAATGAGAAGATGAGGGATCAGATGCTGATGTAATAGAAGTATCATAGGTAGGTGATAGTGTAGATGCAACTGGTAGTGAAATAGGCAAAGAATGTGAAGTTGATGTTGCATATAGTGGAGTCGGAGGTAATGGAGTGAGTTGTTCAAATAATGGTATATAAGGTGACAAAGAAGAAGGCCTATCATGTTAGCCTTAGCTAGTGCCTTACCCTGATGAACTCCCACGATATTGATCATGCTCTCACATTTATTAAATATGTATATATGTATACTTAGACATTCACATACATTCATGCATTATAATATAAATATTATAAAAACCTACCTCTAATCACTATCGGCATTTTATAAATTAACATATCATCATCATCATCATCGTCATCTAATTCTTCATTCTTAACGTGTTGTCCTCATTTTCACTCTCATCAATGTCAATAAAATGATCCAATTAGATCATTCAAGCATATTCTTTAATCTTCAACCTGAAGGTTGAGTTCATGAATCTCTATGTCATCATCTTAGAAAGGTTCATTGTTGACAGTCAGAACATTCACCACAGATCTAACTTTTATTTTACGATCATTCTTATCTCATTTTAAGCTAGGATATGTGGCATAACACAATTGTGTTGGTTCGAAGCGAGAATAAATGGTTCATACTTATTGAATCACTTTTTATATTTCACATTAACAAGTTTTTATTGCTTGTGAATTATGATTCCAAATTTGGTCTAAGATTAAACCACTCATAGTTGAATAAAATAGTTCTCTTGTATGGTAGTATAGGGTACTATAACTCCAGAACCTTAGTTAATTAACTGTAGTAATCACTCTCATCAATATTATAATTTATGCCTTTTCCATTATTATTAGTTGCTCTATTAGAACCGTGTGTTGCCGAGTGAAATTTATAACCGTTGACATAATATCCATTATAAGACTTTATAGTATGTAATGGACCTTTTGTCAAATCCCTGATGAAGATGTTGGTAACACTATTTGATCGATTATGTGCCTACAATGTATATTAATTTAGCTATTGAGCATTAAATTGTGTTAAACATACTTGAAAATATAAGTTTATCAGGCATTTTATATATTTACATGTAGATTGAACAAAACTATAAAAATTTTTCTCCATATACACAACAAGCTGGTTGTCAGCAATTATTAGGTAACTTTATCATAACCCTGATATGTAAATTCTTCACAACACATGAACAAAACAACACATATAAGTTTATACAAGTGCAATTCCATATTATCATTGTAAAATAGAAATCGAGTTGAATACTTACTTAAGAAAAGGGGTTACTTTATCATAGTTCAGTAGAATGTACATGTGCACAACATGATATTTTTTTTGTTTATCAGCAGTTTTATTTTGAACCCCCTAATGGGCGACTTATAGGTTTGATTATACTAAGCATCCCATCATATTATTCGTCATCCCATCTATATTTGTCATTATTTTGAGGGACTTTTTGATGTCGTGTATTAATCTGAGGCTAAAAATAGTGTGCATAGAATGTTGAAGCTTCTTTAACCAAATATGCTTACATATCAAATCATTAACTTGAGCTTTATTTTTCACATTATTTTTTAACTTTCAATTGTACCTTTTCAATGGATACATCCATTAATATTAAATTGGACATGTGATTCTTGCTTCATATGGATGATAAATTTAGAGATGTTCTATACAGTCAAAGAAGCTTGGGAAAAATATAAGTTCAAGCTTACCCAAACTAATAGGAATGTTTTGCTCTAGCTATCTCATATCATCCGCATTTATAATAGTTAAAGTTAAATCCTTGAAGAAAAGGCTCAACTTCATAAGGGTTTGCCATACATATGCTAGAAGCAATTACAGAGATGCAATTAGTACCAACCGCTATATGAACACATGGCAATTATGACTTTTCATTCCAAAGAATGTAAGCCTTTGCATGTCCATGCATCTGCCCATATTTGAAACATATCCATCTAGAAATTGTAATCTTTTAACTCATTCGCATAAAGCTTCTTTTGCTTATTTGTTAAAAGTGTAACAAGCTTTAGGATATCTTTCACTTCTAAGATCATGATCTAATTTCGATCTTCGATAAATTATTTTAAGTTTTCCCTTGATTCTACATTATCTTTGGTTTTTCTTTCCACATTTATCACCATATTAAACTTATTATAAAAAACATTCTTCTTAATGTGCATCACATCCAAATTATGTCTAATCAAGTTAGTTTTCCAATATGACAAATCCTAGAATATGCCTCATTTCCTCTAGCTAGTTACTTTTGAAATGGGTCCATTTGTTGCACAAACATCTATACTAATGACCTTTTACAATCTCATTCTTTTAGCTCTACTAATATCTCATATCCAGACCAGATTGGAGGTGCATTGCTAGTCACAATTATATTTTTCTGGAAGGTTATTTTGTTCCTTCGAAATAAAATGTTCATTAGATACAAATTTATGCTAGTTGTCAAAACCTAATGTCTTCCCTCTTTTGGTAGAGTAAAAGCATTTGAGTTGTCAATGAAATAAGGACATGCAACTTTTTGTTGTCCTCCACCCTGATAATATAGAATATGTAGGAAAATCACTAATTGTCCACTTCAATGCAACACATAGTTGAAAATTTTACTTCTTTGACACATTGTATGTTTGCACCCTTACTTTGCATGACTTTTTCTTCTCTACAATGAATGGTTGTAAGAATACATCCAACTTATTCTTTGAATTTTGGCTCCCAAAACTATCATAACACTAGATTTCTTATAACATAAAAATGTACAAAAATTTTAACTACTTAACTCACTATCTTCTCCCCAATAAAACATACAACCATTCTTATGATAATGAATTTTTTCTAATCGTAAACCCATTCCTTTTATTAGTTTCTTTATGCTATAGAAGTCTTCCATCATAACATTATTTGTAGGTAACAACTTTTGCATTAATTGGCATATATCATCATAATACCTCTTAGACATATGATGTTCTGCCTTAATGTTCAACAATCGAGCAACAACTAACAATTGTTAATAGGTACTACATTTATGCCAAACTTCCTTATCTACAGCCTATAACATGTTATAAAAATGTTACGATTCAACATTTGGTGCTTCCTCTACATCACTTGCATGAAATAATAGACCAGCAACATATGTTACCATTTCATGGTATGTAATATGAAATTCATAATCAAACATAATAGGAAATGTTGTTTCTTCAACAATAGCTGATGTGCCTAAATATGCTCTCACATATGGTTCACTGTGTCTAATCCATTGAAAATAAACAAGTACAAATCCATATTTAGCAAGATGGTACATAATCATTTCAACATCCACAAATCGTCAATTTTGATACTTCCTACGATTACATGAACATCTTATCTTATTCTCATCCATATACTCTGGATGGCTACATGTAGATAATATAAAAGTTTCCATGTTCTGTAAAAATTTTAGATTTAATTGCCTTTTAGTTAGCTTACAATACATCCATTCACGATCTAAGCCCATTGTTTTGTACCTGGCATTATGTCACAAACAATCAACTATTATTATGATGTTTCACATTTGTGATGTCATAATTAGGACTCATTCAATTTCATATATTTTCAATATTTAAATCTAACCCATTCAAGAATATATTGTCTAATAGACTAAATATGGTCATATATACATCAATGCACTTGTTTAAATTTCGACAACATATCCCCACAGTTCTCCAAGTGCACGATATAAAATATGTATAAATAAATGCAATAGATATCTTATCATAGGTTTCATATTATATTAATGTACACATATTTCAATATTCACATTACCAATAATATCATATTATCAAAATTCATGCATAAATAATATAACTCATGTCACAGTTTTATTAAAATGATGCATTTTCGAACTGTCCCATGAGATAATTACTCACACTTAATGTGAGTAATTCACAAAACAAATATCCAAGACTTAACCCTAATAGTCTAATAAAATTTTGACATAATCAAAACCTACAAAACCTCAATATGAAGTCCATAATTGATGTTTCGGAAAGGAAAAAATTCTAATATATCTTCATCCTGAACCCCAATACTACCAAAAAAATTTACAAGAAAATGCACTTTTAACACAACCATTCATCATAGCTCAATACCACAACTTATATCATTATTTGCCTACATTTATAAAAATATTATAGATTATATAACAATAGTCAAATGAATATCACATTCAATAATTAAAAATAATATAAAATTAATTTAAAAATTAATTTCTAATATCTTTATTAATTATAAAATAATAATTAATTATAAAATAATAGTTAACTCTTAATTTTATAATTAATTATAAAATTATTAATTTTCAAATTAATATAGAAAATAAATGCATATATTATAAATTAGTTGTCATTTTCATAATTAATTACAGATATTAATTACAAAGTTAATTTTTATAATTAATTGCAAAATTATTTACATAATATTTTTAATTAATATAATAAATATTAATGCCTAATGTTTTAATTAATTTGTTATTTCTTAATTAATATAGCCAAAAATATATATAATAAAAATTAATTCCTCAATTACTATTAAATTATTAATAATTCCTAACTTTCTAATTAATTAATAATAAATTTCTAACAATTCCTAACTTTCTCATTAATTATAAAATGTAATTATATATTTAATAATTAATTCATAATTTTTTGATTAATTATAAAAATTATTCATTAATTCCTACATTTCTAATTAATTACAAACTTAATAATTGATTCTATATTTTCTAATTAATTACAAAATTAATAGTTCATTCCTCATTTTCTATTTATTATACAAATTAAATTCATATACTAAAAATTACTTCCCAATTTCTTAGCTAATTACAAAAAAATAATTATGAAATTAATTACATAAATTAATTTTCTAATAAATTAATTTCTAATTAATTAGATAATTTTCTCATCATTTACTTGTTTACAATTTCACATAATTTTCTCCAAAATTAACTAATATTAACTAAATGATATTATGCAAAACTATATCTAATATTTCAAAATTTCACATTATTTATAATTTCAAATTTAAACATAATTTGTATAAAATTAAATACACATTATTTTCACAAAAAATAACATATGAAAATAATTATAATTTCCAAATTAATATTTCCTATTTCTAAAATTACAAAATAAAATACAAAAATAACTAAATTTCCTATTTCAAAATCACAGAACTATACACAAAAAAATCATTAAAAAGTATGCACTTCTAGAGAGAAAGAGAGAGAGAGAGAGCAATCGAGAGTGAGAGAGGGAGGAGGTCGATGACAGTGGTAGGGGAGGCTAGAAGAGGAAGGAAAATAAGAGGAAGAGGATTAAAGGAAATAGAAGAGAGGGAAGGACCAATGACACCAAACAAGAGGTGAAAGAAAAGAAAAAGAATAAAAGGGAGGTGGGGATCGAGCAAGGTTTAAAAAGTCCTAGGAGTTAGCAACATAATTTTTTCGTCATCACTGAGCTAGCGATGAAAAAAATTTCATTGCTAACTAGCGATAGAATATTCCATTGCTAGCCCCTCAGCATAATATTGGTACTAACTTGGCGCTAATTTTGCCAATGGAATTAGCTATAGATTTCAAATAAGTCATTAATTCCATCATTCTGTCGACAATCCCTCATTATTCCATTAATAATTAGCAATGAAAAATCACTATTTCAATAAAATTTTGTAGTGTATTAAGTAGTTGTTATCATTGAGAAGCTACCCCCTACATAGAAGGATTCCAAGAACTACCTTAAGCATATGCAAAAGCAAATGAATATTGAAGAGCATATTGTTAGACTTCACATTGAAGAAGATAATAGGAGCTCAGATTAGAGAGCATTTAATCCTTTTAAGGCTAAAGTAAACATTATTGAGCGTGGACAAAGTTTAAAGAAGAAGAAAACCAAAAAGTCTAAGATATGACCAAAAGGTGGAGTTTCTAAGAAAAAATTCCAAGGCAAGTGCTATAATTATGACAAGGTAGGTCACAAATTTGTAAATTGTAGACTACTAAAAAAGAAAAAAAGCTTAACCTTATGGAAGGCATTATCCAAGGTGTTTTTCTAAACTATGTGTTATAGTGTCCAAAGTGAACCTAGTCAGGTCTAACCTAAGGGCATGATGGATAAATACTATGCCACTAGGCACGTGTGCTCAAGCTAAAGGATGTTCTCTACCTTTACCTTCAAAACTAGAGAAAAGCTGTATATAGGCAATTTTGCCATTTTTGAGATCTTTGGTGAAGGCAAGGTAATGTTAAAGATGACTTCTAATAAGGAGTTAACTCTGAATAATTTTCTATATATGTTAAAAATTCTCAAGAACCTGGTGTTTGGTTCACTACTTAATAAGCATGGATTCCATGTAGTGATTGAGTTAGACAAAATTGTTTAATCTAAGGGTGGAATGAATGTGGAAGGGGTTATGTACTTGATGGATAAATACTAGTGCCACTGGGCAAGTGTGATCAAGCGAAAGGATGTTCTCTGTCTTTACCTTTAAAGCTATAAAAAAGCTATATATGGGAAATTTTGCCATTTTTTGAGATCCTTGGTGAAGGTAAGGTAATGCTAAAGATGACTTCTAACAAGGAGCTAACTTTGAATAATGTTTTATATGTGCCAAAAATTCTCAAGAACCTAGTGTCGGGTTCACTACTTGATAAGCATGGATTCCACATAGTGATTGAGTTAGACAAAATTGTTTAATCTAAGGGTGGAATGCATATGGAAGGGGGTTATGTACTTGATGGGTTATTTAAGCTCAATGTTTCTATAATAAAAAAAACATGAAAGAAAGTATTTCCTTTACTTATTTGCTTGAGTCTTTCAATATATGACATGATAGACTATGTCATATTGATTATGATACCTTAAAAAGGTTAATTAACTTGGATCACATACCTAATTTTCATATTACTTCCAAACACAAATATGAAATTTGTGTTGAGGAAAAATTAATAAGGTCATCTTTTTAAACAATTAAAGACATACCAAACCTCTTGATTTAATATATAATAATGAGTGTGATTTAAGGTCCATACAAATAAGAGGTGGAAGTAAATATTTTGTCGCTTTTGTTGTTGATACAAAATATTGCTATGTGTATTTACTTAAAAAAAAGGATAAAGCTATAGAGAAATATGAACTCTATAAGAAAGAAGTTAAACATCAGCTTAATAAAAAGATTAAAGTGTTAAGAAGTGATTGTTATGGTGAGTGTAAGAAATCATTTAAAGAATTTTGTACATGATATGGAATTATACACAAAGCCACTGCACCTTATTCACCTCAATTAAATGGTATGACCGGGAGGAAAATTTACACCTTGAAAAAATGATGAATGGAATATTAATAAGTTTTGGATTACCACAAAACTTGGGGATATTTATTAGTAAATTATCTTTTAAGTAAGGTGCCTTGAAAGAAAGCAAATAAGACCCTATATGAATCTTGAAAAGAAAGGAAGCCTTCTTATTAATATTTATAAGTGTGTGTGCCTTGCAAAAGTGGTTACTCTAATACAATAGAATGGTGAGAATAGGGCCAAAATAAGTCAATTTCATTTTCATTGGATATGCACATAATAGTAGTGCTTATTAATTTCTTGTGCATGAGTATAAAATTTCAGACATATACAAGAACACAATAATGAAATCAAAAAAATGCATCATTCTTTGAACATATATTTCCATGTAGATATAAAGAAAGGACATATTCATCTAAATAAACATATGAGATTATGGATAAAGATAAAGAAAATACCTAAGATCAAATTCAAGAAAGAGAACCTAAAGTTGAGATTGAAGCTATTGAGGTTCAGTTGAGGTGTAGCAAAAGAGCAAGAACATAAATCTTGTGGTCCAAATTTTTTGACTTGTATGTTATAAGCTAAACCTCAAACTTATAAAGAAGCTGTGAGTTCTTCAAAAGGTCTTTTATGGAAAGAAGTCATTAAGAGTAAAGTTCATTCCATCATGCAAAATCATACTTAAACTAGTGGATCTTTCTCCTGGATGCAAACCACTATGATCCAAGTGGATCTTTAAGAGAAAGATGAAAGCTAATGGTTCAACTAATAAGGCTAGACTTGTAATTAAAGGTTACAAGCAAAAGGAAGGTCTTGATTAGTCTGGTACATATTCTCCTATAACAAGGATAAACTTCATTAGGATGATACTTGCAATTATAGCACTATACAATCCTGAAGTATATCAAATGGATATGAAAACTACTTTCCTAACTAGAGAATTGAATGAGGACATCTAGATGGAACAACTTAAAGGTTTTGTTATCCTAGGACAAGAAAAGAAGTTGTGTAGATTGATTAAGTCTTTGTATGGCTTAAAGCAAGCATTAAAGCAATGGCATAAAAAATTGATAATATTGGTTAATGGGTTTAAAATCGATGAGTGTGACAATTGTGTTTATGTCAAGGATACATGTAATGGCTATGTCATATAACATCCATATGTTAATGTTGGTAGTAATAATAAGATGATCAAGTCTACTAAAAATATATTGAATTCCAAGTTTGACATGAAGGATATGGGACTAGCAAATATGACATTAGAAATAAAAATCTTAAGAACACTAGAGGAACTCTTATTAAGTCAAACACACTATATGGATAAAATTCTTGAGAAATTCAATAAGGATGATTCTAGCACGGCCTGAACACTGTCAGACTTGAGTAAGCTTTTACCCAAAAATAAAGGAGAGAGTATTTTCAAGTGGAATATGCAAGAGTAATAGGAAGTCTCATGTACTTAACGAGTTGTACAAGATCAAATATTGCTTTTCTCATGCCCCAAATTCGATGTCATAACTAGCAGGTCATGGTTCCTACCTTACTATCCCACTTTACATGTAAATTAAGAAAAATATAAATTTTTAAGTAGGCAAAAGCACAATATGAAAATAAAAAAATATTCTAAAATATTTTCAAAGTATAAATGACAACTTGTCAAATATAATGTTTTAATTAGTTTATAATATATCAAATGTATATGTTTAAAATAAATAAATTACACTCAAAATCTATAGAGATCATCTACTAAGATAAGAAAAAAAATCTAATTAAATATAAATAATACTCAATGGAAATATATTTATAGACATCAATAGCTCGACTTGGAGAAATAAATAGTCTTGCTTGATAATAAATAAGACATGCAAACCTAAGTTGTGAAGGGATGAGCATAACCACGACTTAGTGAGATATTATATGAGGTAGGGAACACCATTATCTCTTATGAAGTTTATGTAAAATAATAAATATACAAACAACAACACACAAATACATCACATGATCAAGTTTAAGTAAACAGTTGAAGTCACTTATAAAAACAACTCAAATAAATTAAAATAATAATTAATTTCATAAAATCACATATATGTGGAAGACTAAGACAAAACTAATCAAGTGATCCATATAAGACTTTTAACCCATGGACAATATATGAGGCTTTGTAACCCACATACAATATATAAGGCTTTATAGTCCACATATAATATGTACATATATATTTGAGAACATTGTGGAGTATACACCAGATCATTTTCTATAGGCTTATATCCACACACACATATATATAGTCTAGGTGCACCATGGGGATTAAAGTTTATGTGTTACCTCAACACAACACATAACAACTATCATATTACAAATATTAAAATAATTTCAACAAAAACATTAAACACAAATATACACATATAACATATGTAATTGTTCTCTAACTTCTAGGCACAGAAGCAAGCATCAATATAAATTCAATTGTACAATTAAATATTTTTTTTAATTTGAATGTTGTAATGCCCTATAATTTATAATTTATATTTCCCTAATGTTATAAGTATTAGATTTATTAAAATATACTTATTTGAGATTTTATTTATATTCTAGACTTAATTTGAGTATTTAAATAATATAAAACAAATTTTATCAAGAAAACTTATTTGGATTCATACACACACACATAATGAACAATGTGGTGATATTTAATATTTTAAAATGAATTTTATATGAAGAAAATATATTTAAAGATTTAAATTATTATGTTAATATAGTTATTTATGAAAGTTATTATGTTAGAAGATTTTATTAATTTTAAGAGATTAAATTAATTCATAAGAAATATTCTGTGTTATGGAAATAACTGATTAGGAATTATTTATTATTTTATTTAAATAAATTTGATTTAGTGAATATATTATATTTTTATTTAAGAAAATTAATTTAATTTAAATTAATTTATGTACCTTTTGAAATTAAATTTAATTATAATTAGAGGATTTATTATTATGAAATGTAAATATTTAAATGTGGATATTTTACTTATAAAAATTTTAATTATTTCATGGCAGACATTTTAACTATAAGAATTATGATTCTAAATGACTTTATTGGATTTAGTGGAATATTAATTTTAAAGTTAAATGATTTTATATTAGTGGGATTATTATTTTAATTAAGATTATTATACTTTATATTATAAATTAAGTTTTAAAAAATTTAATTTAATAATCTTATAATTTTAAAAAACTTAATTATTATAGTACTATATATTATAATAATCCAATAATACTTATTGGATTATTAGTATTATTATTTAAAGAAAAATATAGTTGTTGTCGTTTTGGCTTAAAACCAAAACCAGCCAAAATTTAGCATGTCCCACACCAGTGTGAGAGAGAGAGAGAGAAAAACAGCAGACAAATTTCAAATAGTCATAGCTCTTTAATTGTAGCTCCAAATTGAGTAATTTAAGATGTTATTCAAAGCTCTCCTCACAAGCTTTCCATTGATACCTTATTTATCCATAACAGAGTCCGAATGGTGACCCAACGACCGGTCAAACTTTCATTCAAATTTTGATTTTTTGAGATATTGGACAAATGATAGCTCATATAACGATGTCGTAAGTTCCTGCGAACTTTTTGAAAGACGATTTACGAGATGGCTTTCGTCATTTTTCCAATGGTCATTGACAGAGAACTCTAGCAATAAAGCATGGTGGTTTTGGCAGTGGCTCTAGCAAGATTTTAGAGGTGAAGTAGGGTGTAATGCTATACTCATCGTCCCAAACACAATGGTATAATCCTTGCAAATTATAAATGCTCTAGTGAGATTTATGAATTTTTATTGATTTTTCAATAATTATAATTTGGGTTTAAAATTATGAAATTAATGTTTAGTAGAGTTTTAATGGCTTGAAAATAGACTAGATAAATATATGATGGTATTAATTAATTTATGGATGAAAGAAATGAGGTTTAATGGTGATTTTAGATAAAATTATGGGAATTAATAGAGTTTATTTTAATTAGAGAAATTAATTAGAATTAATACAATTGTTAAGGATTATGAAATTGTTAAGGGTATTTTATGGAGTTAATAAATTAAGTATGTGGGTAATCAAGTTAATTTGAGATTTAATTATGGGTTGAAAAAGTTTATTAAATTGGAGGATTTAATTAGATTTAAAGAGATTAATAATAATTAATGATGATAATGAGTATTATTTAAGGATATTGTGATTGAAACAAAATTTTAGAATTAAATGATGAATATTAGAGAATTAGTTAGGATTAAATGGAATTATTGGACTTGATTATAAAGATTAGATGAATTAATGAAAGTAAGTTTGATTAATGGAATTTATGAAAGTTAACATTGAAATTGGAGAATTGTTTGAGAATTAGGCATAAGATAATGGATTGAGAATTTTAGATATTTATTTTGAATTTGATAAAATTATGGACTACTAAAGTGGACAACATATTGGTTGATTGAAGGCCCAAGGTGGGCATTGTGTGTATTGAGATTTCAAGTAAAGTATTATCTTCTAAATCTATTTATGAAGTGATAGTTTGATTTTAAATTTTAGAGATCAGGTAAATTTACCATAGTCTAGAATTTTATTTTTATTATTTTTATGTATGATTTTGAGATTTATTTTCTCTTAGAATAATTCTTTAAATGTGAATATTTGAAATGAAATGCTATTCTAGTGAAATTAAAAATGATATGGATATTTTGGGTTATTGATGAAAGTAAATTATTATTTTTATGGGTATTTATAGTTTTTGAAAATTATATGGAGGATTATATTGATAAATTGAGAATTATTGATTATTGGATTAGATAATATGTTTGGTCGAGTATATGAGAAGCCTAACGATCTGACTTCAATTGAATGATGTTGATATATATTATAGAAGTGTTTTTATATGACATCGACCCGTTTTACTGGGAGGTTTGGTCCAATTTTTAAGAGAGATGCTATCGAAATTTCATTAGAAATTTTGGTGGAAATTAAAATAAAGATTTATAAAAAAAACAATCTTAGAAGTGAGGTTAGAAATAATATTTCACATTGATTCTAATAAATTATTTGTTTATTTAGATTATCGTGCCATCCAGTTTGCACCACCAGAAGTGTGGGAGTATTTTACAATCTTCAACTATCTATGAGTTAATATTATATATTTTTATGGCATACTAGCTAGTTTATAATTTCAATACTTCATATATGACATGACTTTTCTAGTATATTATTGTTATTATTGATATTGTATTGTATGTTTATGTGCGTATAATAAGTTATGATATTGATGTGATAGTGGATTGAGAGCATTAGTAGAACATACTGCATGATGTGTTACTTTAGGTTTGAGTGTGCACTAGTTTGATTAGATATAAATTATTACGATTGATGTGATAGTGTTTTAGTTGAGCTTACTCTTTGAGATTAGAATATTAATATATTACGATGAGATAGTGCCCTAGTTAAGTTTGATCTCTAGGTTTAGGATATTAAAATATTATGATATGATAATATTATGAGCACCATGGTTGACCTTGTTCTCTAGGTGATGATGCATTGGAATAAATAAACTGGTTAGCGACTCTGGTATAAGTTACTCTATGGGTGTTAATCAATTGGAAATAAGAGAGTCTAATAAGTATTAGTATTGGAGTATAATGTTTTCCTCTTGTTCTCATTCTACAAGCCTAACTGTGGTGATGCGTTGTATATTTATATATAAATACATTATCTAATGCTTGCATATTTTACATGTATGATTTCTATTAATGTTTAATGTGTGCTCACCTAGTAGGTTATAAAAATATATAATATTACCTCACTCTTAAAATTAACAAAAATATATAATATTACCTCACTCTTAAAATTGACAATCTCAATTAATTTTTCAAGTAGTAGTTGATCCAATAGATTATTATTGACAGTCCTGCAGTCTTTCATTTGCATGGGCGTATTATGTAATACTCATTTCTAATTCATTTAAATTTTATCACTCTGCAATTCGAAATAGTAAGACTTGTAGATTGATAGACGATGTGAATTTTGTTATGTAAATCATGGTGGGTATTATTTAATCATTAATTAAAAATTAGATGAGATTTAAATGGAATAGACTTGCTACGGGTTTTGGTGGCTTTAAGCCTACCCATTCCTTAACGGCGGTCATGGTCCAAATGGGGTTGTGACAAGTGTACTCATAATCTTTTACCTGAATATAAGCACCAATATATAACTCAAATAGTACCACCTAAATCAATTAATACACATGATTTTGATTAGAATTGTAATCCTAACTATAAAAATACAAAAATGTTTATGATTTTTAATAAACTAATATATTTTATTTATAATTTTTAATCTAAAATTTTGAGTTATAATTTTATTTCTTAACTTATTAACCACAAAATAGATTAAATCACATTCCAAAATAATTTATATGGAAATTAACAATAATCTAAAATAATTATTAATAAACCTCTAAATTTAATCATATAATATTTATCTTTTATATATTCAATATCATACGTTGTCCCAATTACTAGTTCATATTGGACATCATATGAAACTCTATCAAGATAAATATTTCAAGCATTCTAAAAATTTTAGAAAAAGTATATATCACTGCAAAGATATCTTGAGTATTTATGTAAAATTTTGGATCTAAATGAAGTCAATAACTATTTTTAATTATAATCTCAAATAAATTGTCATAGTTGATAGTCTTTATAGGATAACAGACATATATTGACCTTAAACTAATATATCATATACTTCAAAAATTTTTAAAAATTATATATTATAAAAAAAATATATTTAAAATATTTCAATAAAATTTGAGATTAAATTGATACTATTTACTAATTTTTAGTTACATCTTTAAGTGGACTATCCTCCTTAATGACTTTTAGAGTATAACAAACTTAAACAATCCTTAAAATGATATGTAAAATACTCTAAAAGTTCTAAAATTTTTATATGTAATACTTAATAGATTCCAATTATCTCATATAAAATTTGAGTTTAAAATATTATTATATACTATTTTAAAATAATTATTTTCTATAACTATACTATACAAGTTTATTATTAAACAGTCGTGAAAATAGCCATATAAATAAATTTCACACTGTTAGATCAATTTAAGATTTTAAATCATGAAATTAAATAATTAAATAACCAATATGTAAAAAAACATTGGTGAATAATTTCTATAGCTTTAGATATAAATTTTCTAAATTGATATTAAAAATATGTTATCCTAAAAAAAGATTTTCATCATTACATATATTTATATAAATCACTCAATTATTTAAGATTGCCTCTAGAAATGATCAAATTACTATCATATATTAAAATTATAGATTCAAAATTAATATTTATATCTCAATTAAACTCCAATAAAAAATCTCCAACTTAAATTTGAATAAAAATTTTAATTAAAATTCTAAAATTAATCACTCAAATGAATTGATTTGCTTAATTTTAATCAATCAAAATTAAGCTAAAATAATATGCAATAAATCTAAATCTAAGTTAAAATGATTTACCTCTAAGAAAATCTCAATGAATTGATGAAAAACTTAAAGAAAAACCACTGATGAATAAGCCGCATAATTTTTTTTCTTTTTTTTTCTTCTCACTCTCTTTCTTGATCTTCTTTTTTTCAAGCTATATACAACTAAAATCTTTTTTTTTTTTATGGCACATAGCACACAAACACACATAGCACGTGCACGTGCGCACACACATAATATATATGTGCGTGTGTGTGCATAAAGTAAAATTTCTCCAAATTAATATAACATGTTGCTAAATTTTTTATTAATTAGTGGAGGTTATTAATTTGTAGAAATCTATATATATAAATTCAAGTTATTAATTTTATTTATTATTCATGTATGACTTTTTAAATCTTACAAATATTGTAGCACATAAGGTATTGCGAGATATACAATTTGATATTAGAACAAATAAAAAGAAACAAATTCTTTTAGATAAATGGTATTGTAAGGATATTAATTCTATTAGTTAATACTCTGAGTAGTTTTTTGGTATTTTGTATTAATTATTAGATAGTAGAAATATTAATTTATGTTCGTGGAATACAGTAGATTCCTTGAAAATTTATTAAATTTTAGAGGTTATATTAATTATTGGGATATTAATTTAGATAGGTTTTACAAAGTGTGTGTGTGTGTATATTTAATCCTCATAATTTTGCTTAATTTTCAAATTGACATAATCTTCAAATCAAATAATATTTTGTCCATAAAATTAATTAATTAATCATGAAATTATAAATTTAATAATAAAATTTAATAATTATTTGTTCTAATAAATAATTAAAATAAATAAATAATATTTATTGTTTAATAAAAATTACTTCGTATGGCAAAATTACTTAAATATACTCAAACTAAATATATATCAGTATTATACTCATAATACCCTAATTACTTCTAGATACCACATATCACATCTAAAATCTCAAATCATACTTCTAACTTAAATATAAGTCAAAATAAAGTAAAAAAAAAACATCCTTAATGTCTTAACCATCAAAATTATCCTTATAAAACATTTGAGATTTCATATTCTTACCCCTTTATCAAAATTTTATTTTCTAAGTTGCTAAAATATTAAATGATAAACATACGCATATGACTTAAATAGCTAAAATTAACTTATAAAAAATTAGAGATATAACATCTTACATAGTATGTAAAATGAGTCGGTACACAAGTAATTTTGTGAACTAATTAGTAAAATGGGATGGTGAGAATATTTAGGTACTTATGGTATACTCGTACATATGGCCTATAGTGTGAATTGGACTTTTGATTTAAAAGACTTGAAAGTTTACTAGTGGATATGTGTTCACACTAGTAATGCATTTGTGTCACCATTTGTATTCATTGTGATAGTCAACCTACTATTGGAAGGACACATGGTAACATGTATAATGGTAAGTCTAGACATATACACTGTAGATGTAATACCATTAGACAATTACTTTCAATTTGAGTTATTACTGTGGATTATATGAAATCAAAGGATAATATCACATATCTGCTAATTAAAGGATTAAGTCGAGAGTTAATTAATAAGTCATTATAAGGAATGGGACTAAAGCCCATAAAAGAATAACAAGTTAATATAAAGGAAACCCAACCTAATTGACTAGAGATTTCAAAATCTAAGTCAAAGGGCAACCTAATTGTAAAGATTTAATGTGATCACTATAGGGTTTAGCCTCTGATCATTTGCATGATGAAAATAGTGGTACCCATACGGAAGAAGTTAACTTATGCTTTTAATGATTCTTATGTGTTAGAAAAATCAATTAGAGTAATGTGTGTTGCTCTTAATTAAGAATCACCCATGTGAGAGAGAAGTGAGGTTGTTTTGAAGGAGAATTATATAGGACTCAATTCTTTAAAGACTCTCACGGAACCAGATAGATGTTCATAGTCAAAATGAACTTAATAATGAGAATTGAATTATATCAGAAAGATTTCTATATGAGGTATATTATCATTTACACAAAAGATTTTTGTATGAGGTATATTATTGTTTACACAAATAGTAGAGTAGTTTAAGGACATCATGTTTACTGATCAACTATTAAAGTAAATATATTCTTATAAGAGAAAGTTCAAAGGGTAACATTTATCTATCTTATGCAAGTTTTAATTGTTAAACTTTATCACATGGTTAAGACTTTATTTATCTTACCTCTCTATTCAAAATTCATTTATATGAAGAATTGTTAGAAAATTGGCATGTAATATTCATTAAGTAGCCATTTTGAATAGGTCTCACTACTTGATATAAAAAATCGGACCAAACTCATATTATCCTATATGAAGATTATAAATTTATTTATGTTCTCAAAATGATGAATAGATGAAGAAGAATTTAAAATCCAAAGTGAGCTCTTGCTAAGGAAAGAAAAATGATAAAAATGGTGTTATCTAACATTGAGAAAAGGCCAAGTGGTTAAAGGATATATATTGCGATGCTCAATTATACAATAACAAGAAAATAATTTGAGGGACTCTCTCTTGAGCATGTAGGGAAGAGGTGTAAATCCATAACCTAAATCAAAAGCTAAATATGCATCCAGGCTAACCTACGTCAACTCAGTTTTAAAATTTTTTAATTTTTCTTTTTCTTATTGTAACTGTTTCATGGCTAATGAGTTACTTACCCTTAATGGAGGATTAATAGGTTTCATGGTTGAGGAGTTACTCCTTAATGGAGGGTTAATGGGTGCTTAATGGACATTAAACATAACACTTTTCCTCTCCCATCAGCGTATATTTTCAAGTGTACCTACATAATCAATTTGCAATACTTTTCTTGTCCTCATCCTCCTTCTTTTGAGATTGCGTTAAAAAGTTATCCAGTTAATTGAAGATAGATCTTCAAGCTATTTCGTTTTATTTTGGGAGATAAAAGTTTTCATTTCTCAACACTGATGGTGAGAAGGAAAATCTGTTTTAAGAATGCTCTGTATAGCATAGGTCTCTGACGTTCCATATTCTACCAATGCATCTTTACTATTTTCTTACTTTTTTTTTTCTTATAGTTTTCATATTCTACCTTCTATTTTTATTTAATATAATTATAGTTATTCTATTATCACACTCTTCTTAGTTTCTCTAAGGTTATAATGCACTATATCACTAAAATTATATATCAAAGAAAGAGAGAAAATAAAGAAAAAAAGTTAGAAGCTCTAAATTAAAATAGTGAAGGTAATGTTTTAGGGAGTTTTGAGAAATACTTTGAGTGTCATTATTTTGTGAGGTTTGTTATAGGGGTAGAGGTGGCAAATAGGTCGGGTTGGGTTGTTTCGGGTTGAGCTATCTTCAGATTGGGTCAATGTATTTTTGGGTCTGGTTTGGATTGCTCGAGTTTCAGATGAGTTCGAGTCACCAATTGGACTGTGTATGCAAAAAAGATTTTGGGTTGGGTTTAAGTTTACTTTTAAAATAGATATTTCGGGTTGAGTTGGGTCGGGTCATTTGTTATTCAATTTTAAAATGTCAATTTGATTTTTTTTTTAATCATTTATGCAATATTTTCTTATAATTTGTTAAGAGAGAAATAATAATTTTCTCTTAAAAATTATTTTTAGAAATATGGATTTTATATAAAATGAAACTTGATTAAAATTTTTTATTTTTATTTAAAAGCTTAATAAATTAAATATAATTATTTTTTAAGCAATGAATATATATAATGAAAATGATTGAATTAAGTCAACATAAAATTTTATTCAAGTCATATATCATAATTTAAATTAATTTACAAACAAACATATAACGTCCAATGATAGAAAATCACTAATTATAAAAAAATTTGTGTATTATAATAAAATTTTGTGTGATAAAATTAGATTTATCTTAATATATGATTTTATCATGACAAAATAAAATTTATTACAATTTTTATAAAAATAAGTAAAATTGTGATAAATTTCTTTTACGAATTAAATCATTTAAAAAATTATGATAAAAATTCAGTTTAATTACTCAAAAATTCAAACTTTTATGCTATATTAAATTATATCTCAAACTTCTAATTGAACCAATGACATCGTAATTTGATGAATTGATTTTAATTATACCTTAAATCAAAAACATAATTTAGTAGAATACATTTAGACTCAGTTGACTCTTATACTTTTTCAATAAATTCAATTAAACTAAAAATTAAGTTTATTGCTTAATTAACATACTACTTTTATTTTTATTCAATTTAATCTTATTTTTACTTAATTAAATTTATAATATAATTCTATATGATGAATTTTAATTTTATATTTAAATTTGAAATTAAAAATGTTTAAAATTTAAATTTATAATTTATAAAATCTCTCAATCTCTCATTTTTTTTAAAAAAATTAATCTCAATCTTTTTTTAAAAAATAAATTTTATATTTTAAATAATAAAATTTTAAAACTATTCAAATAAAACTTCTAAGTAATATTTAAAAAATCAACCACATGAGTTTAATTAAGACGATATTTTTATTTTTTATTGAATTTAATCTCATTTTTGCTTATTTAATTTATTTTGTATTTTAGATGATTAATTTTAATTTTATATTAAATTTAAAATACAAATTTTAAATTTATAATTCATAAAATCTCTTAATCTCTCCTTAAAAAAGTAATTATTATAATTTAAATTTTAATTATTTCAATTATTTAAATAATATTTTTAAATAATATTTAAATTTTATTTACATGAAATTAATTAAAATGGTACTTTATTTTATATTCAATTTAATCACTTTTTTGCTTAAATAAATGTATTATATACTTTTATATAAAAATTGTCAATTTTATATTTAAATATATAAATTTTTAAATTTTGAATTTATAATTCATAAAATCTCTCAACATCTCATTAAAATTTTTATCTCTCAATCTCTCCTTAAAAATTTAGTTTTATATTTTAAATAATAAATTATTTAAATTATATAAAATAAAAATATAAGAAATATTTAAAAAATCAATTATATGAGCTTAATTAAGATGATACTTTTATTTTTATTCAATTTAATCTCATTTTTTAATTTAATTAAATTTATTATATACTTTTATTTGATAATTTTATATTAAATTTAAAAAATCTAAAAATTTTGAAATGTAAAATTTAAAATTTATAAATCTCTCAATCTCTCATTTAAAAATATTCTATTCCATTCTCTTCTTAAAAAATTAATTTATACATTTTAGATAATAAATTATTTAAAATAACAATTTTTAAGAAATATTTAAAAAATCAATTGCATGATATGAACTGAAACATTCTCAAAAAATTTATCCTTAAAATAAAAATTAAAGATTTATTAATTTATTATTTAAATATGTAAAAATAAAATTTATGATTTTAATCATGAAATTAGTATAAAATTATTTATTCATCAATTAAAATAAAAATAAATTTTTGGTATTTTTGTGAAAAAAATTTAAATTGATAAAAAATAAAAATATTATCTTTGTAAGATTTAAACTTAATTTTAAATTTGATTGAATTAAGTAAAAAATACAAGAGTCAATTGAGCTAATTGATTCTAAATATATAATTTATTAAATGTTGATTTTGACTTGAGGTATAATTGAAACAAATTCATCAAATTTGAGTGTAATTGACTCAATTAGAAATTTTAGATACAATTGAAAATTAATGAAAATGGTTGAATTTTATTAATCATTGAGTTCACAAATTTTTAACTAAACAATTTTGTTATAATAAATAAATATATAAAATAAATTACGACACACTGTGTCATCATAATATTTTGTCACAATATGATACAAACAAAGGTTAGATTAGTTTCTTTACTCGTATGCTTAGCAAAAGTGTCAAATCCATTCAATAATCAATCAACAAGATTTGATATGTAAATCTCAATTAGACTTCTAAAAAACTTATTTCTAACAACCTAAATTATAAAAATTTAAAGTTTTGTAATCCCAACCTTAACTTAACTAAGTAATTTAAGATTTAGATTAAATGAGTTTTGTGAAATTATTAAGGTCACTCAATAATCTCACCAAATCCTTTCAAGAACTTAAGAAAAGAAATATCTCTCACAAAAACTTATAGCCAAAAAAATAATTCATTCCACTTTTTAATCATGGCTAAATGGAAGATTATATATAGCCTTACAAAATAATCTAACTAATATCATTAAAACTCTAAAATCTAAGTGTAAGTTATGCCATAAAGAGTTTGTCACTTAAAAACATGCTAAGCAAAAAGGTTTCTTAATGAAATAAGCAAGAAAAGAATGTATTGTGATTGGCTAAAAAAGTATTTTGCTTTCACAAGGTAATATCTAAAGAAAATCATCTAAAGTTACATAAAATAATGAAAGACTAATAAAGATAAACCTAAGAAGATAAGGACTTCAACAACCAATAGGAAGCAATCTTGAAAAGTTCTTGCAAATCTTGAAAACATTGAATAATCTTGAAAATCTTGAAACATCTTGTAAAATTTTGAAAATCTTGAAAGATCTTGGAAGAGTCTTGGATGCTAAATGTCAAATTTTGATTGGTGCACATTTTGATTTTGATGTGTCTTAAAACATAAATTCCCATGTTTTTGGAACATGTTTGTAGTTAAAACAAAACAACCTTATCCAATATGTTTTGTCTCATGTCTTATCTTAACATGAAAATTTGAACTTTTCACCAACTTGTTGGTCTTATCAATAGGAGCCCATATAAAGTATCTATAAATAAAATTACATCCAAATGAGTTTTTGTTTTGGATTTGACAATGATCCACGAAATCCATCTACTGAAAAGTCTAATCTCCAATTTTGACTTTGGCTTTAACCAAGTGTCATCCATGAATCCAATGGGCTTATTAGGATCGTTCATATCACAATATAGTCCCTACCAAATTACATATAAGAAGAAGTAATATTGTCATAATAATATCATCACTGTATTAAATAATTTAAAAATTATGATAAAATTATTTTGTTACAATAAATAATTTTTATTTTTACTAAACAATTTATCATATTAAATAATAAATTATAATTTAGGCACGTAAAAAAGCATAGTAAAATTAATAGATTTATTAAAACATAAAAATTTCATTATATTTTAAATAAAATATTAAAGTTAAATTTAAATGTGAATTTAAATTTAAATTTAATTAAATAATCTAACTATTTTTTAAAATCAATTTTTTCTTTTTTATTTTATTTATTCTACTTTTATATATTTAGTAATATAATTTTTTTTTATATTGTTATTAGGTCAATTGGGTCAGGTCACAAATTGACCCATTTGAGTTAGTTTTGACCCGACTTGTTGGGTTGACTATTACCCGATCTGGCCCAAAAATTTTTTCAGTTATTTGGGTTTTGGTCATTTTGGATTCGTCTCGGATCCAGATTGAGTTCGGATAGTCTTTTTGCAGGTAAATTCAAGTTGGGTCAAAAACTGCCGCCTCTATCTAGGGGTGTGTGATATTATATTCTTCTAGTTATTGTCTAGAAAAAATGATATTTATATTTCTACTTTTATAATAAAATTTTTGGAGGTAATTCTGTGACTTTTCCTCTTAATCTTTGAGAATTTTTCATGTACATTCTAGTGTGCTATTCTTATTAATTATTTTGTATAGTCGTCTAATATCTATATATAATAGTCAAAACAAAAGAGAAGTTATACTTTTTAATTGACACATCGTTCATAGAATGTGTTTATAATTTGACACATTATTCAATAAAAAGAGTTATAACTTGACATATGACATACTAATAAAAAATTTAAAATACTTTATTAAATGTTATTTATATTTGGTTTCTAAATTTTTAATGAAAAATTTAACTCATTATTTATTGAGTTTTTCTAAATAAAACTCTTTACGTCTTAAAAATTATTTATTTATTTTAATAACTAAAACTTTTTATCTTTTCCACATAAATAAAATGGATATTGGTATTAATTTTATAAAAAAAAAATACACATATTGATTTCAATACAATTTAAATTATATGCATATATTATTTTTTGAAAAATTCTTTTAATAATTAATAGTTAATTTATTTTTAAAATATATTATTTTACCATTGGTGGATCATAGATTTAAAATTATTAACATTACTTCAATATTTTATTCAATTATCAAAATCAATTAACAAGAATTATTAATTAATTTATATCTCAAAAATTAATGATAAATTATAAGATTTCTTAAAATTAGTAAAATATAAAATTAATTTTTGAAGTAAAAATAATATAAAATATTAAACAAATAATGAAATACTGAATTAGTAAATAATTTTTAATAATTTGAGAAATGGATAATTATTTTATTTAGACCAACTATTCTCTTTAATTTAAAACTAAAACATGAACAAATTCACTAGATACTTTAAATATCTTCTCATACATTTACTATTTATTGAGAATAAAATCTTTCAAACTTCAGTTTTATAATGTTTTATTTTTTAAATGTTTAAAATAATTTATTTTGATTTATTTGCATGATAAAATTTTTAAATAATTCAAATAAAATAAAATAAATGATTTAGTCAAACAAATTAAACATAAAATGATATAAATTAATATTATTATAGTTCCATAAATCAGCTTAATATTATTATAGTTCCATAAAACAGTTTAATAATGATTATGTTTATATTAAGCTTAAGACATCCAATATAGCCTAACAAAATTTAATTATATTAAATTAAAATAATGTAGATAATTTTATGAAAAAATTATATATGAATAAGCTAATAATCTATACTTTAAAATAATTACAAAAATATAATAAAAATTAAGAGGTAAAAACACAGCTGTGATATCCATATTCTAATCATTTTTTGCTAAAAAATTATATAATTTCCAAAATTCAAGCAATGAATTGTTATCAATATGTGGAAAAAAAAAAAAACTTAAGAGTTCATTCTTAATATGATGAAGATAAATATCATTCAATGATAAATATTTTATGCCATTAATGATGTATTTCATATCTTTTATTTTAATTCTACTTAATACTAAAAGTTTTATCCATATAATTATAGAATGCAATTTAATTGAGGAAGTATATCACAAATTAATGTATAATTGATTATGATTTCATATTTAATTTTAGATGCATAATTATCATTTGAATATGTGACAATATAATACATTTTTATTTATCATTTAGCAAGTAAAATGAATTAAATATTTAATTTATTCACTTAACTAAAAAATAATATAAAAAAATATAAAGTTTTGCCGTAAAAACAATTGAAAAAGTTTAATAATATAAAAATTTTTTTATAAAATAATTTTAAAAATTTTAACTAGTGTCCTATTTAAAACTTTAACAATAATAAATATTTAGTATTCTACATAATAGTCAATAAAAAGAGAAACTACAAATATAATTTATTTTAATTTTATTATTATAATTACATTGCGTAACGCGAATTCATGATTAATTAAACTTATTTAAATTTTATTATCATACATTAAATTTAAAATTTATTATCAGAATTGAATTTATTTAAATTTTGTTAAAAAACTTCAAATTGACAACTAAATATTTATATAATTTTGCCTCTACATTTTTTTCCATTTCATAAAAAATAAATTTATCTTCTGAATTCATCAAAACAAAAATAAATTAGTACTTCAT
Source organism: Omphalea diandra (assembly GCA_949677035.1). Taxonomy (NCBI): domain Eukaryota; kingdom Viridiplantae; phylum Streptophyta; class Magnoliopsida; order Malpighiales; family Euphorbiaceae; genus Omphalea; species Omphalea diandra. Next base: position 24,707 of record CATIWR010044893.1, read on the forward strand.
TAAGCTAAATGCCTCCACATGAAAAGGTGATCATTTAATTGTTGAAGGTGGAAACGATCCTAGTACTTGCAAGTAGAGGCGAGCAAAAACTGGACCGAACATAAAAAATCAACCAAATAAAATTAATTCGGTTTAATTTTTTAATAAAATCGATTTGTTCAGTTATAATTTTAAAAAATCGGTTTTCGGTTCAGTTTTTTAGATAAAAAACTAAAAAAATCGAATTAACCGAAATAATTAATAAATCAAACTAATTTAAATCGAGTCAGATTTAAAAAATATATAATTTAATTAAAACAAACTGAACTGAACTAAATTTATTATAAGATCGGTTCAGTTCGGTTTATATATACTTAAATTTCAATTTAATCAGTTGAATTAATTTGATTTTTTAAAAATTTTGCTTCAATTTGATTATAAATATAAAAAGTTGAATTTATTAAAATTTAATAAAAAATCAAACCGAATCGATCAAATCCACCGTTGCTCCCCCTACTTGCAACGCTTCCATTTCATACTTCACAGCCAAGTGATCTTTTAACCCACAAAAATAATGGTGACCCTTCGGAGACCCAGTTTCTGCCATCACGATATGCATTTCCCAACAGAGAGAGTGCGATGATCCTTGGACCCACATATTTCTTCTGTCAATCAACTTGCGTCAAAACTGTAAAAATGATATGAAGAGGTCTTCTCCATTTCCTACTCTGTTCTCGCTCACACTCTAGTCCATCTAACGCGTCCGTTGTTTCTATACACAGTGAAGAAACACTTTTCTACTCTCCACATGTAAACCTATTCGCACGCAGGTGCTACCATTTCACATTTCTAGCCCTTTCTCGCTTTTTCTTGCTTGGTCTTTGGCCATGGTGGTCTATGGACAGGTTTTTGTGTTGTTGGGTTTGCTTCTGTTTCTTGCATTGCAGCTTCCTCTTACAATGGCAGGTTAGTGCATTTAATTGCTCGTCTTTTTTCTCTTTGTAATATATGCTGCATTTATTTTCCTAGTAATACCTTTTACAAGTTGCATTTTATTGATCTTTTATTCTTTATGATTCTCCTCATTATTTTGGGCAATAACTTGGTATCTGCAAATGGATTTGGTTGTTGGCATGAATTCTTTGGGTTCCTGTTAGTTTTTGTCAGTTTCCAATGAGTACGTCTTGGGTTTGGTTTCTGGGGAGCTGGGTAATGTCGGATTCTTGGTGACTTTTTACTTTGCACATGTTGATAATCCAAGCAACTCTTTACTGGGTAAGAACTGCATAGCAAATTTTGTGACTTTGCAATTTGGTTTCTGTGTTATGCTTGTTTTCTTTGCGTCTTGGTGAATGCGATGGAAAATATGATCCTTTTTTTACTTTGATATGGTATTGCCTTGTTTGCTGATGTAACACTCGAGCCATTAGCAACTGTGTGTTTGTTGCCTGGCACTATTCTGTGTGGATTAGTGAGCACAGAGATCTCAACAAATTTGCTATCAAAGGGTTGCTGAAAGCTGAAGACAGACAAATTCTTGTGTGCTTTGCTGCCTGACTAATAGATTCACTGAACAGAAAAGAGCATTGTAAATTCAATCAATGTCTCAATGAGCAAGCTCTTCTTGAAACTACAGATGATTGTCCATGCATTTGCATTTAGGGGGTAGGCATGTTGTTAAGTTGTGATTTGTCTTTTGTTGTTGCTCTCAATACTGATCCTCAAATATCTAGAAATGGTCAAGTTTGATTTTGATGTCAAGAATTACTATTTAATCATTTTTGAGCAACCTAAAGAGTCTCATTGTAGCTATATCTCTGAGATGACTGTAATCACATTGACATTCAGATTCACATTTTAGTAATAGTCATATATTTCATTTAGCAATTCGTAAGCTTGTCCCCTATCAGAGAAATTGTTGGAAGTCGCTAGCTTTCACTTAACTGGGGCCTGCTTTTTGCACCATCATTCATGACATTAAAGACAGTAACGACACGCACAACAATTGCACCACATTCATGAAAGTAAAGACATGCACAACAATTGCACCACATTCATCTTAATTTATGCCCTATCCTATGATGGAGTCCTTCTCTTTTTCTTTTCTCTATTCAAAGTTGTAATTTTGTGTTTGGAAAACTTCAATCTATTTATCAAGATGTTCCCCTATATGTCTCTGTTATATATACACGATTGCTTTTGCTTAATAAGCATTAGATTATGCAATAGCGACTTAGTATTTTTGCATGTGCAACTAAGCTTGTTTGTTTGTACCAGCATAATTTGATCAGTATAGGTGGGTTCTTGAAATTGGAAATGGCCTCAAAGTGTTCAATAGTGAAAAAATAAAAGCAACTATAATGTGGTTACTGTGGTTCAATAATTAGAAGTTGTCGTTTCTTTTTCAAAAGGCTCTTTGAGGACTCAGAATGTTGTGTATTTCCTTATTCAGTTTCTTATAGTTGCACCACTAACATGCCATTAGAGTTCATTCATTAGCATTGGATGGTGATAAATATCTGTTTCCAAGTTATCAGTCAAAGTCTAAGTTATTTAGAGAGGAATCCTAAAGCAAATAATTGGCTACTCAATAATACTCCTGCTACTTTGCAGATTGCCCCTTGGATTTGAGTGGATCAAACTTTACCCTAGCATCTTCTTTATGCTCTAGGAAAGATGACAGAGCT
>CATIWR010044908.1:0-11033 GCA_949677035.1 Omphalea diandra
TCTCTCTCTTCTGGTGTCATATACATAGATGTGCATCAAGTAAATGTTTGATTGTGTGTAGGATGGATAAAACCTATATGCATATGTATTTTGAACATGAATGATATGAGTTATGTAAATGAAAATGGTCGTTACATAACATATAAGCAGCAATCAACCATATCAAGCAATTCAATATCAATTAAATAATCAATGCATGCAAAGAGACCCATCTTCATCCTAGATAGCTTTCATCAAACATCCTTAGTTCCCCATTAATCAACACCTCCTTTCTTTATTAAGGAGTTAGTGAAGATATTGACTAATTGGTTGCGAGTGTTAATGTATTCTAACACCACATTGCCATTTTGCACAAGGTCTCTAAGAAAGGGATGTGTGATATCAATGTGTTTGTTCTTTTAGTGTTGGATGGGATTCTTTGAACGATTGATAACACTAGTATTGTCACAATTAATAGGAATATGTTCAACATCTTTGTCATAATCCTTGAGTTATTACTTCATCTAGAAAACTTAGATGCAATAACAAATTGCTATCACATTTTGTTTTAATGATGGATAAGACAACTAAAACTTGTTTCTTGATAAACCAAGAAACTAAACACTGACAAATAAATTGGCAAGTTCTGGAAGTGTTCTTTCTATCTAATAAGTTATCGACATAATCCATAATCGAATTCCTAGGATACCACAGTCCTAAATGCAATTTTCAATGTAAATATTTTAAAATCCTTATAACTGCATTCAAGTGTGATTCCTTAGGACATGATTGAAAACAAACACATAAGTAAACACTATATATTATATTGGGTCTGGAAGCTATAAGGTAAAGTAAAATGCCAATCATACTTTTATACCTTTTCTTCATTAATAAGTTTACCTAATTCATCCTTGTCAAGTTTAATTAATACACTCATTAGTCTTTTTGCTACCTTGCATCCATTTATTACAAATTTTTTGAGTAACTCCTTTGTATATTTAAATTGGTAGATGAAGATTCCCTTTTTGCTTTGTTTAATTTGAAAACTAAGGAAAAACTTAAGCTCACCCTTTATACTCATCTCAAATTCCCCATTCATACATTCACAAATATTTTCATTTATAGCACCAAATAAAATGTCATCAACATAAATTTATACAATGAGAGTGTCCTTATTATGCCCATTAACAAAAAAAGTAGTGTCAACTCTGCCTTTTTTTAAATCATTTTTCAAAAGAAATGAACTAAGACTTTCATACCAAGCTCTAAGAGTTTGTTTCAAACCATACAAGGCTTTAGTTAGTTTGAAAACATGGTTAGGCAAATCATGTGATTCAAAGCGCAGAGGTTATTCCACATAAACTTTGTCTTTAATGAAACCATTTAAAATTGCACTTTTAACATGTAACATCCCTATCCCTATTCATTGGCATTATCACATGAATATATTCTTGCACAAATGATATGAAATCACATATGAGCATATGCACTGTATCAAATGAATATGGTCATTACATATATCCCCTATTCACAAATAAAAAAACAATATTTGGCATCCACATGTTTACGTTCACATGGTTACATTTGTAATTTTAAGATGATAAATGCAAAGTAATATTATGGAAATTATAAACAATGTATCTTGATTATTTTTATCAAATCAAATCATAAATGAAAGATGATAACTTTTAGAATGCTTGCAAAATGTCTCGCATGCTCAAAATGCAAGATGGATCCTCCAGCATGGCATGATGGATTGCCTCCTAAAATAGTGCTACGTCGATTCCTAAAATATATGTCTGCCATATGCTTAAACTCTGGGGTTTGTCAAAATTTTTGCCAATGCTCCCACATTGGTTCAAGGACCAAAACTAGTTTTTGATTTGATTCTCGAATGTCATGTAACATGTCATTGTAGCGTTTGAAAGCTTTTTGATTTCATGCTACCTTCACCATAGCAAAAGTTACCTCATCCCAAATAAAGTATTTATGCAACCAAGCATTAATACACAATGCAAAAATTATTATATATTTAAAATATATGAATTAGTTTTTCGTACATTGCACAACTTTACAAACATAAAAATCAAATATTTTATTTTATAACCTGAAACTCATCCTAATAAAAATCTTTAGTCTTCTTGGTGACTTTCTTCCACTGGGCTCCCTCATAATCCACTAGCTCTTTGAATATCTACATATCCTACGGGAGCAACTCTCAAACAAAATGAGTCTTTGTCATAAAAAAATATTATTATTTTGATATATCTTTGTATTTAAGGTGATCAATCCATAATAAAAAATAATTAAAACATACTAATTGTCATGTAGAGTGACGAGTGTTCATTGATTCAGTCCACAATTTACCTACGAGACGATTGTGCTCGCATTAGGTTATGGTGTAGGTGGATTAGAAGTTGAACTTGCGGTTGACGTGATTAATGGCTAGCGTAAAGGCGCAAAAGTAGGAGATGGAATTGTAGTTGAAGGTGAAGATAGTGTTACAACTAGAGACGGTACTAGAGGAGTGGGTTTTTGATACCCTGTATATGCTATAGTTGTTGGAGTGAAAGATTCACCTATCCCAGTCAGATATGCACCAGTCATCATAGACGGCTCATAAGAGGGTGATTAGGTGTGTACACTGTGACCCCTCTTTGTCAATTATCTCAGGTCTGTAGAGTAACCTCTATATATATGTCCACCTCTATTCATTATTCTGCATATAATACATCAATTGAAATGTAATTAGTTATATAATTATGCATAGATATAAGCATGCAATATAATAACAACATAAATTAAGTTTTACCACAATAATTAATGATTATTATTATCATCATCATAATCTAGATCTTCTATCCCTTATGACTCTTTAGAATCTATCTCTAGTAATGGCTCATTATTTTATGATTCATCATCTCCATTATCAATATCTATAAATTCTATTATAATATCATTAAGGGGACCTGGTCTATCAAGGCCACTAATAGTATCAACTTGATGCATAGTCATATAATCTTTTTGAAATGCATCATCTGATGTGGGAGATTGATATATTTGGTCAAGAACATCTATCATAGACCAAGCTTTGACCTTACACACCACCAACCAATTAGCTTTGTCTCATCTAATGCTCGGATAATTCACATAATACATATGTGCAACTTGCATTGCAAGAATAAAGGGTTCGTACTTGTTAAATTTACGCCTAATAGTAACATCAATAAAATTGTATAATTTATCAATCTCCATTCCATAATTCAAAGTTGGATCAAACTAATCACACTTAAATAATACATTTCATTTAATAGACTGAATTGAATACTCTAATTGAAAAATCTCTATCAAATGACCATAGTAGGCATATGATTGATCATTGTAATTGTAGCCCTTTACACAAACACCACTATTTGATGGAGATCTTCTCGAACCATGAGATTCCATGTGAAATTTATATCCATTAACAAAGTACACATTATATGATTTGACTGATCTTAAAGGACCTTGTGTGAGTTGATATAGGAACTTATTATTGATGAAGTTCATATATGCCTAATATCACATAAAGAACACATCAGTAAAAGATGATCCATATTTAATATAGAAGTGCTCAACTTCGTAATTTATATTGTTTATGTTGTACTCACATATTGTTTGAACCAATTAGAAAAATTTCTATCAAGCTCTTCATCAACTTCAACATCATTAATGTTGGGGAAGGATTGCCTTAACATGTTAATGAACATGCTATGATAAGATGGCATGTGATTTGAGATAGGAGTAACATATAGAAATGAAAGTGAACTGCAATAAATATGGTGTGGAATAACTTTACGTTACATATGGTTGCACTTCTTCATAGTTTAACAAAATATAGGTGTGTGAAACTTTGTATTCGAGATTAGACAAATGATAATTAATTGAACATTTGTATGCTCGATCAGGAAGTTTGAATATATTGCCCTATACTTCATCAATATCTCACCATCATCATTACGAGGTGCCTGTTTGTCCCTTGTGTAGACATGAGGCTAAAAGTAATGAGAACCAAAATTTGATGGTTCCTCAACCAAGTATGCACTACAAATTGAAGCTTCCACCTTTGCTTTAATTTTGACGTTATTCTTCAAACTTCGCTGATACCTTTAATATTATTAAAACCATTAAATTACATTAAATCATGTGAAATGCTATAAGAGCATAAATAAAGATTTAATATGTTTCAAAAACATACATCCATTGATATTGTATTGGTCTGACAACTTTTGCTTCATATGGCAAGTGAAAAGGTAGATGTTCCATAGAGTCGAAGAGTACAGGTGGAAAGATAAGCTTTAATTTATAGATAATTAATGGAATTTCTTTCTTAAGTCTTTCCATGTTTGTAACTACAATTATAATGGTTGTTAAATCTTAAAAAAAAAAGCTCAATTTAGTAAGCGCTTGCTAGACATTGGATGGTAAAAGCTTATGAAATGCAATAGGTATTAACCTTTGCATAAAGATATGACAATCATGACTTTTCATGCAAACATCTTATACTTTCTCATGTCAACACATATGCCCATATTAGAAATAATCCATCAAGGAACTTGAGATTTTTTACCCTTTCATAGATGATATATTTCCTAGCTTTGTCTAATGTGTAACAAGCTTTAGGATATTTTCTAGTATGTTCATTCTTTTGTAGCTTTGGATGTCGACATAATATCTTTAAGTCTTCCCATGCCTTGACATTATTTTTAGTTTTGCCTTCGATATTCATGGCTGTGTTAAACACATTTTCAAAGACCTTTTTCTTAATGTGCACGACATCGAGGTTATGTCTTATGAGATTTGTACGCCAGTAAGGCAAATCCCAAAAGATGCTATATTTTTTCCAACCACAAGTCTTGCATTTGGACCATTGACAATAGATGCACCAAGTTCAGTCACTTTCATTAACCCTAAATTCTCAATTTGCTTCAATATTTCATCCCCTGTTCGAATAGGTAGCAAAGTTAACATCTCAAACCTACTTTTAAGAAAAGAAGTTTTGTTTCTCCTAAATGGATGATAAGGGCTTAAAAGCTTTCTGTGACAATCAAACCAAAATGTTTTTTCGCCTTTAGGAAGTGAAAATGCTTGTGAATGTTCCATACAATAAGGACATGCTAATTTGCACACTGTACTCTATCTTAACAACATGGAGTATGTAGGAAAATAACTAATTGTCCATATGAGTGCAACTCATAATTGAAAATTCTACTTTCGAGATATATCATGTGTTTGGATGCCCACCTTCCATGGATATTTCAATTTTACAATCAATAATTGTAAAAACACATCTATATTTCCTTCTAGGTTACTTGGATCAGGTATAATTATAATTAAAAACATATATGCATCTTTCATACACATCCATGGTGGTAAGTTGTATGGAGTTATTATAACTGGCCATGATGAATAGTGTTGTCCTATCTACCCAAAAGGCTGAAAACCATCAGTGCAAAGACCTAACCTAACATTTCAACTCTCAACTGCAAACTCTAGATAAGTGCAATTGAAATGCTTCCACGCCTTTAAATTAGATGGATGACATATAATGCCATCATCTTAAAGATGCTCATCATGCCATCTCAAATGTGATATGGTTGCTTCAAAAGCATATAGCCTCTACAATCGTGGAATTAAAGGAAAATAATTCATACACTTAACTAAAATGTTTGTCTTGTTCATACCTCCCCCCTTATATATGTCTTCATTGCTCATACCTCCCCTTTTATGTATGTGTTCATTACAAATTTGAACCTAGTCTCATCACTGTTTTGGCCTCAATACATCATACAAAGATTCTTGCAACAATCAATTTGTTGTTCGCAATCCCAATCCTTGAACTAAATTCTTAGTACTATAGAAATTATCTACCATCTGGTGATCTTTTATTAATATCTCACCCAATAATTGCATGATATCATCTTGACATCTTTGAGACAAATGGTGCTCAGACTTAATATACAGACACTTAGCAACTGCCGACAACTGTGAATGAGTCTCACATCCTTCATGTAAATATTCATTGACTACCTTCAATATGTCATAAAATTTTTGTGCATCATAATTTGGGGCTTCTTCCATTATTTTTGATTCAAACTTTGAACAACAACATCAAAGACCATTTATTGATACAAATTAGTAGGTTTTGTTTGTATTTCTACTATTTCATTATTATATGGTTCCTCATCAGACCTTAAAGGTATAAATGATTCACCATGTCAATTCCAAATGTAATATCTAGATACAAATCTGTTTCTTAGAAGATGCAATTTTACTTCATTGACCTTGAGATACTTTCGATTATGACATTTCCAACATGGACACCAAACCTTCAACCCATCCATAAATAAGGGTTGACTACATGCATAATCAACAAAATTTTCTATCCCTTTGAAATGTGAATAGTTGATGTAGCCATCATCATCTACCCGATTATACATCCACTCTCTACTGTTGCCCATTTTTATCATACAAAAATAATGCTCTTAATTTTCCATCATTAGTAAACATTAATATTTTTAAATATATCTTAATTATATATTAAATTATAAGAATGTAAAACATATATTATTGACTAATAATATGTCAAATTATAGCCCATATAATACACAAATTGCTAGTAATAAAAATATTACTCCATCTACTAGTCGAATTCAAGCATAAGAGAAAATTAAAAAAAAATTGCTCCTAATTGCTCGATAATTTCACTTAGTGTATTTTTAACCCCCTATTTTTGTTTCTTCAAACGAAACAATCCCTATTTTTATAAAAAGTCCTATATAACTCAACACTCTTAAACATTTTTATAAAAAGTCTTATATAACTCAACACATTTAAGAAGTCATTGCATATTAAGTGCACTCTAGCTTTGTCATATGTTTGCATGTATCGATTAACACACTTAACACAAGGACACAATATTTTCCCATTACTAGACGCATTGCGAAATGCAATATCAAGAAAACACCTATAACTCCTTCCTTATATTTATTACAGACCCTAGGTTCATCCATCCAACATTTGTCCATTTGATAATTTCAAAATAAATCAAGGAAATCCTAAAAAAAATAAAAATAAAATGTCAACAATGAATGTATCTCACAATTAAAACACAGATAAAATTTCAATCATTATTTAAATAAGCAAACAAACCTTAAAAAAAAAAAAATCAAATCTCCAATAATTGACAAGTAAAAAACTTTGAAAGGAAACATTACATTTAGCATTTTATGGACTTAAATAAGCAAACAAACCTTAAAAACCACCCTTGATATGTGTATTTCTTAAAGAGACAAACCTGCAAATCAAAATCAATAAGCAATAGATCAAGTTGTGCATTAAAACCAACCAAAAAAATTCACAAGCACCAACAATAGGAGTAAAATCAAACTACAATGGAGTAAAACAAATTCATAAGTTTTTAAACTCTCAATTCGCACCAGCAGTTGTGCATTAATAATGCCAAAAGATGAGGATAAATATATTGGCTTTATATGACAAACCAGTTTCCAATATTATTAAGTGTAAAAAATCCTACACAAGATATATGTTCTTGGATTGGAAAAAGAGAATTTCAGACTACACTGAAAGAGATAATAAGAGAATCAAAACCCAAACCTAAACATAAGATTCTGCAGATTTTGTATAGAAACTTGCTCATGTTATTTTAGTATAACTCTTTCATATCTCAACCAAATGCTAAATCATTTTATAGGTGATTAGTTAAGATTAATATCTACAAGTTTTGTGTAAACATTACCAAATTCTAGCTCTAACCTCATGAAATTGATGGCCAAACATTCTGTAGAAGTCCTAACCTGTTGCGGCCCCAATTCTTTCAACACAACTCCCTTATTTCTTCATTAAATGCTATAAAATTTTACAGCTGATTAATTTAAATGTTTTCCTACAACTTTCATGTTTTAACTTTCTTCATATTTCAACTTTAACAATTTTAGGTTCAATTTTCTGCAGAATAGTGTTAAATTAGCCCTAGTAATTTTAGTATATCTTCCACAATTCTTCTCCAATTACTGCGAAATTTTGCAGGTAGTTAGCCTACATGTATATCTACAACTTTCATGTTTTGAGTTTTCGAAACTTTCTATTATAAAAATTTTGAATTTTTACTTTAAATTTCTGTAGGAAAGCAGAATTCTCAAACCTAGATTTCAGTCACCCATAGACAACTTTTAGAATAGCAATTACTCCACCAAAAATTCATATCAATACCATTAAAGACATATAAACAAATATGCAGCTCTAATATTTTCAATATATCAATACCATTAAAGATGGACATATAAACAAATATGATAACTCTAATATTTTCAATGAACCATAAACAAATGATTCACATGCCAGAATTTTCAAATAAAAATAATCATAAATTTATTTTTCTCAAAGCGCAAACAAAGAATTATGAGATGGTGCGGTAATTAACCCTAGCTATTACCGACAGATTCTAATCCATCGATAATGTTTTAATAAATTATATTTGTATTATATTTATATAACTCAAATTTTTTAGTCTCTTTATATATATATATATATAAAATTGATATTGTGCACAAATTTTTTAATAACATTAAGCAATCATATTTATAAAATTATTTTGTAATAAAATTCAAACATAATTAAAATAATAACAATAATAATAAATTGATAATATAATACTATTTATAATAAAACTCAATTTTTATTTTTAATACTATTTATAAATTAATTAAAATGATCAAGATATTAATCTTTTATACTATTTAATTTATTTTAAGTACCTATGTTTTTTGGCATTCTTATTTATTTTCTTGAAATTTTGTTTTGTAATTCTCTTTTTTAGTTTAAATTTTATTTTTCCCCCTATTTTCATAATATTTTAATTTATAATATCTTCGACCCATTATGTAATTACTCTAACTTTTTACAATTATTTTTTAATTATATGAAATGTATAATTTATTGATACTATATATAGAATTATTTTTATAATATTTTAAAATATTATTCATAAAATTATTTTATAATAATATAATCAAATATTGTTTTGTATATTATTTATAAATGTATTAAGATTACATAAGCATTCAGATTTGTAGGTAAATTACCTAAGAATTTCGATTCATAACTAAATTACCTTTGGATTTGAAACTATTAGTAAATTTACCAATGGATTAAATTCTATATGAAAATCATGGAAAAACTAAAGGTAAGTCTCACGCCCCATGTTCGTGCTTAATTTATTAATAATTTATTTTTCGTATGAATTCTGTAAGGAACCTCTTGGAAATCTATAGGTAATTACCTTTAGAATTTTTTTATCGGTATTCTATAGGTAATTACCTTCAAATACTTTTGCTTAGGTATTTTGTAGGTAATTTACCTATGAAAATATTTTCCCAGGTAAATTTTATAGGTAATTTACTATTTTCTTATAATGTAAAGCTAAGTCTCAAAGAGCAAATCATGCATGCGTGTACACTAGGAGGCATGCTTAAAAGCACGTAGATAAAAATTTCTCTTATACTCCTAACCATTTTTGCACATGCACACATATACATAACTAAAGTATAAGAAGGCCTCTTACTCATATAAAGGTTGCCCATAGGAGAAAGACATAAAAATCTAAGTTCCAATGTCATTATTGCATGAGGTATGGACATATTAATGTCTTTGGCTACACTAGGAAGGCACACCACAAATTGGAGGACCTTTTCATACCTAATCCTCAAGGACCCAAGTATGGTTGGGTACCTAAACATAGGTGAAACGACATTGGGATGGACAAGAAGCCATTCATAGCCATTAAAGAGAAGGATGGTGGCAATCCCACGTTTGGAAACAATGCCAAAGGTAAGGTAATTGGCATTGGGTTCATTGGTAAAAAAGGTTGCTCTCTCATTGACAATGTACTTTTTAGTTGATTGTTTGAAACATAATCTATTAAGTGTAAGTCAATTATATGATAAAGGTAACAAAATTACCTTTGGCTTAAGGGAATGTTGAGTAACCACCTTGGTGGGTAAACAAGTAATCTTTAAGGGTGAAAGGAGAGGTAATACCTACCTAATTGACTTAGACTAATTGGCTAACTAATCCTTTAATTGTCTTATTTCTATTAGTAATAAATCTTGACTGTTGAACTAGGATAATCAATCCTAGGTTTAGAACCTCTTTTGATCTTGACAAAGTAAATTGATCATCACTAATATTTCAAATAAGTGTTGTTCTTGCATAATTGAATCAATCTTTTGAGAAGAAATGAAGAAGTTGATGAATTCCAAAGTAACATGTAAATTGCGACCGCAACCTAAGATTCGCGATCGTGACTCATGTTAAGACATGTTGAAAATCAAGCAGGCAAAATCGCAGTGCCATTCTTGGCCGCGATGCTTGAAAAGAAAGAAGTCAAATTGACACAAATGAATTCGAGGTAGAAGTCTCGGCTGAGTCGTGACCGCAAATTTCAAAGAAATTCAAGAGGGAAGCAAGTTCACAACCACAACCTGACAAGTGTCCCAGAAGACTATTGGAAGTCAAAAATCGCGGAGACATCTTGTTGGTAGCGACCGCGATCCTTGTGGAAGAAAGTTAACTAATTTGGTAGTTGGATTTGTGGCCTCTGTCGCGGCCTGTGCAAGAAAACTCGCGACCGCGACTTCTGAAAGTAGGTGAAAGACAACGACTATATTTCCCTGGTGAACTAATAAGAAGCTACCACATGGACTAGCCGTTAGAAACAAACAGGGTTTCCTTTGGAGAATTTGGATTTCGCGACCGCGAAAGGCAGTAACGACCGCGATTTGATCCTGACAAGCATTAAATACAAAATCTGTCAAGCATGTCTTAATGATTTAGTGAGCTATGATTTGCAACGTCTCTTTGGTGAAGTTTGGCTATAAATACTCCACCAAACAGCCATGAAAAAGGTTGCTAAGGAATTTATCACAAGTATTAAAAGCTCTCAATCTTTGCTACTCATTTTCTTCATCTTCTTTACAAAGTGTTAGGTGTGAGCA
>CATIWR010044926.1:0-42208 GCA_949677035.1 Omphalea diandra
AAACAATTTGCCATACAACTATACAAACACTACATATATGTTCCAATGTCCCCAAATGCAATGGTACTTCTAAATGATTATTTATCTAATGCATATGCTCATGTGATAATGCTAATGAATGTGACTAGGGATGTTACATCACAGGCTCACAGTAAAACCTTTGTCAAGTGTTTTTACAGGCTTACACTGAAACCTATTATAATTGGTGTTTAATGCTCACACCAAATAATCACTTAAAGCATCAAAAATAAATGAAAGAATGAGTAGCAAATTTGCAAGAGTTTTGTTACAAATTAATGAATTCTCTTGTATTTACATCTGTTCGATAGAGTATTTATAGCTTATACCCACCAAAGAGACGTTACACTATGTAGCTCATTAAATCTCCAAGACATGTTAGGCAGATTTTGCATTAATTATATGACATGCGAGAGTCGTCACTATTGAGGATTCGTAGTTGTGACATTTCAATTTTCATACGGGACCTAAAAATTGTAGTGGAAACCCCCATTTATGTATAACAACTGGTCCACGTGTCAGCATCTCATTGGTCCATTAGAAAAAATATAGTTGTTGCTTTCTAACTACCTATAAACTTTGCGGTCATGATCTTTCTTTATACAGGCACATTTTAGGACGTGAATTCTTATATTTGAAGGACAATTTTTATCTTCATGATTCGTGGTCACTGCCCACAATGTCGCCCTCGCGAATTTTGTTCTTCAACGGATACCTGGGACACTTGGCATATTGTGGTTGTGGACTTGGTTCCCTCTTCAGTCACTATGAAATTTGTGATCGCAACCAAGACGTTACAGTGACCGCGAATTCGTCTATGACTTTCACATTCCCATCTTTGGATGAGTCGTTGTAGTAATGATGCTCGCAAATTCGTCTAGCCTGGTTTCACCCTGTTCTTGAGCTAAGTCACGATGGCAAATTAGAAGTTACTAACCGTAAATTTGGATGAACTTTGCCTTCTTGAAGATTATAAACTCCATCCAACTTCTAATTGAAGATCTAACTTAATTTTGCAAAACAACACTTAATGGAAATATTAGGATTGATCAATCTCTTTTGTCAAGATTAAAAGAAGTCCAAGAATTAGGATTAAACATCCTAGCCCCAACAATCTCTCCCTTTTTGATTTTGACAACTTAAATTGATCCTAAAAGAAAATAATGCATGAATGTGAAGTTGGATTGGTAATATGATTCAATGAATGCTTAGAAATTTCTAGACTAAGATCAAGTATGAAATTTCCTAAGTATGGCATTTAATCAATGAAGGTGAAATTTCTAAAAAGAAATCCTAAGTATGATGCTCCCCCTCAACTTATGCTATTATTTGCAAGTTATTTTCCCTCTCCCTTAGACTTAGATTCTTTCTTATTTCTATCTCTTCCCCTTTGGGAAGATAAAAAAGAAGGTGCATAAGGGAAAAAAAATACATGCATAACAAATATATAAGTGTTTCATAAGGAGCAAAAATTAATAAGAATGCAATCATAAAAGTAAATTCCATCAATCACATAAGACAAGGAATTGCAAAGAAACATATCTTATTTATTCATAAACAACTGTGGGATCACAAGTTTTTAATTTAAAAAATAAAAAGAAAGTCCTAGGAATCCCTATTCTAGAAAGTTGGAGAGTCATCATTGTCTTTAGAAGTTTCTTCTTCCTCTTCAATGTTGGCACCTTCTGTTTCATCTCTATCTTCTTCATTGCCTTTTTCCTCTTGAGTGTCTTCAAATTTAGTATAGTCCTAAAGATGGCAAGGAGGAACACCCAACTTTTCTCACAAATCCACCATGTCACTATGAAGATGTGAGAGAAATAGGAATAACCTCTTCATTATTCTCATTATCTTGTCCAATTTTCGATTAATGGTGGCAAGAGACAGTTTGGATTTGGGTTTTGGTTGAGGAGGGGGGACTAGTAGGGCTCCTTCTTCAATGATGGGCCTATTCCTCTTAGAGGCTTGGGAGGATTCCATTTTCTTAGCCCTAAAAGCACCTAAGGTATAAACATATGTATTCAGGTGTATGGCTTTGGAGTTTATGAGGTAGGTGAGGCCAAGAAAGTTCTAAGAATAGAGGAATTTCTTGGTGAGAAATTTTTCATTTTCCTTATCAAGTACCCCTACAAAGTGATAGATTACTGTTAAGGCAAAAATAATTGGCTTTTGGGTTTAGTACTCATATGGATCAATTGATCCACAAGATACTTGCCAGTTTGAATTGGTTTGTTTTTAACAAGGCAGAAAAGAAATGTAAAGTCCTTTTGTGATACTTTCTCATTGCCATCACCTCTAACATTTACGAAAAATGTGATGATATGATGGAGTATCCAAAAAAGTAGGGTTTTAATATGTTTGGCCAAGAAAATTCCAGGATCGTGTTTAGTTTCAGTAGAAATTTTCAACAAAAATTCAGAATATATGACATCAAGTGCGGAGATAATAAAAGGAATGTTTTCTCCTACTTAAAGAATGAAGAGGGAGGAAAGTTGTTCAAAGGTAATGAAAAATGGATCGCCAAAAGCCCAAAATACTAACTCGTATTACCCTGCTCAAGAATCAGTTTTGCGACTCAGTTAGACCATGCATATGAATTCCCTTACAACTTCTTCATAACCGGGTCATCTTTAAAGATAAACTCATTCTAGCCCAAGTTGGAAAGGAAAGCACGAATCTTTGCATTAATGCCTAGACTCTCTAACAAAAAAGTAGAAGGAATTTTATTGGGGAGGATGATCTTTGAAGAATTTGCCTTGTATCGCTCTTTCTCATCCTTGGTGATGCCCTTCATTAGATGGAGTGCAAGGGGTGCAGATGGCTGAGCCACAGCCTTACCCTTATCTACTCTTGAGATCTTATTGGGAGCCACTGCAAAAAATGAAGAGAATTTGAGGATTTTGAGAGCTTTGGAAGGATAAGAGTTTTGAAGTAGGATGAAGTGATGAGAATCACAATTTAAGGGGTTTATATAGCCATTGAAGGGGTGTGTAAATGGCTAAAAATAGATTTATAAAGAGTTGGAAATAGTTGGCAGTCAAATCACTTAATGGCTTGCTAGTTAATCAAATTTGCATTCGTGAATTTCGGGATCGCAACCGCAAGTTTTGAAAAATGTGAGCAACGGGTAAATTTTCCTTAGGAATACGCGCTACAATGGTTAAAAATTTGAATTCTTAACCAAAATTTGTGATGGAGCTTGATTCTTACGATCACAATTTGATGTTTGACAATCGGGTGACTAGGACTTGTAATTCGTGACCATGAATATAAGATAGCGATCATGAATTATGAGCCAGCAAGGATAAGAATGACAAATAAGTTTCAAGAACATGAAAATTATGATCCTCTTGGGATATGTCACAAAGAAAACACAAGACATACAGTCAACACACATACAAGCAACACATAAGATCAAAATTTTCATTTTAGGGAGCTTCCATCAAGAATTCCCAATTCTTTCTTAATGAAGTTCAATCTTTCTTCATTGAGAGATTTAGTGACAATATATGCAAGTTGATGATTTATGTCAATAAACTCTAACATAACATCACCCTTTTGCACACGATCTCCAAGGAAATGATGTCTAATATCTATGTGTTTGCTCCTAGAGTGCTGGATGAGATTTTTAGAAAGATTAATAGCACTATTATTATCACATTTAATAGGAATGTGATCAATTGCTTTGCCAAAATCCTTCAATTGTTGTTTCATCTAAAAGACTTAGGTGCAATAACAACCCACAACAACTTACTCGGTTTTTGAAGTGGATAAGGCAACTAACACTTACTTTTTGCTAAACCAAGATACTAAGCATTCTTCTTTAAATTGGCAACTCCCAGAAGTGCTTTTTCTATCTAATAAACTACCTTCATAATCTACATCCGAATATCTTATGAGACTAAAAGATGAATCCCTAGGATACCATAACCCTAAGTGAATTGTGTCATGCAAATACTTAAAAATTCTCTTAACAGTATTTAAATGAGAATCTTTAGGATAGGATTGGAACCTAGCACACATACATACACTAAACATGATATCCGACTTAGAAGCAGTAAGATAAAGTAAAGATCCGATCATACCTCAATATCTCTTTTCATCTACCGTCTTGCCTGATTCATCTTTGTCTAGCTTAATAGTACCACTTATGGGGGTTTTGGCTACTTTGCAACCATCCATGCCAAACTTCTTGAGTATCTCCCTTGTGTATTTGGCATGGTTGATAAAGATTCCTTTTTTGGTTTGCTTGATTTGTAGACTAAGAAAGAATTTGAGCTCTCCCATCATGCTCATTTTGAATTTTCTAGTCATACACTTAGTAAAATCCTCATAAAGACACTCATTAGTAGCACTAAAAATGATATCATCAACATAAATTTGTATAATTAATGTATCATGCTTATGCTTTGAAACAAATAGTGTGGCGTCCACCTTTCCTTTTTCAAAATCATTTTTCAAAAGAAATGAACTAAGCTTTTCATACCAAGCTCTTGGAGCTTATTTCAATCCATATAAGGCTTTGTTCAATTTAAAAACAAAATTGGTAAAACAATGTGACTCAAAACCAGGAGGTTGTTCAACATAGACTTCATCCTCAATAATTCCATTCAAAAATTCACTTTTTACATCCATTTGAAAAAGCTTAAAATTTATATGGCATGCAAAAGCTAAAAGTATCCTAATGGCCCCTAATCTTGTAACGAGGGCAAAAGTCTCATCATAATCTATGTCTTCTTTTTGGTTGTATCCCTTAACAACCAATCTAGCTTTATTCCCTGTGATAAGACCTTGTCCATCTAACTTGTTCCTAAATACTTATTTAAAACCTACAATGGAGTGTTCTTTAGGAACGAGTTCCTATACCTTATTTCTCTCAAATTGGTTGAGTTCTTCTTGCATAGCAAACACCTAACTCTTATCATCAAGAACTTCATCAATTGATTTTGGCTCAAGTTAAGAAACAAAAGCAAGATTATTATATAAAAGATGAAGTTGTGATCTAGTACTTACACACTTGGAGGTATTACCAACGATCAAGTCCTTGGGGTGATATTTGGAGAATCTCTAATCTTTGGGTAGACCTTAACTTGGCTTATCTTTTTATTGATGTTTTGGCTCCTCATCTACTTTTGATGATTCACCTCCTTCCTTGTTTTTATCCTCTCTTCTTATAGTGTCTTCCAATTCTAACTTTTCAAAGTCACCTATAAGATCATCAACAAAAACACCTTTCCCAAGATCAAGTTTACTAGATTCATCAAAGACAACATTTATAGACTTTTTAACTACCATTGAACTCTTACTAAAGACTCTATATGCCTTGCTAGAGGTGGAATACCCTAAGAATATATCTTCATTAGTCTTGGAATTAAATTTCCTAAGATTATCCATGGTATTCAATATATAACACTCAGATCCAAATACTCTTAGGTATGATATCTTGAGTTGTCTACCATTCCATAACTCATAAGATGTTTTATTGAGAATGAGAATTTTAAAAACTCTATTTGCAATATAACACGAAGTATTAAAGGCTTCGGCCCAAAAGTAATTCGGTCAGGAATGCTCATTGAGCATGGTTCTAGCCATTTCTACTAGGGTTTTATTTTTTTCTCTCCACAACACCATTTTCTTGTGGTGTTGTAAGAGTTGAAAAATTATGGAAAAATCCATTCTCTAAATAATAAGTTTTAAAAGACTCATTTTGAAATTTCTTTCCATGGTTACTATAGAATAAATGAAGTAACCCTTTTTCATTTTGAACTCTTTTTGCAAAACTTTTGAAAGCATCAAAACTATCATTCTTATGAGCTAAAAAGGACACCCAAGTAAACCTAGAGTAATCATCAACTAGGACTAGTGCATAATGCTTTTTACCTAAGCTAGCACTCCTAGGGGGTCCTATCAAGTCCATATGAATTAGTTGAAGAGGTTTAGAAGAACTTACAACATTTTTAGCTTTATGGGAGGCTTGATGTTGCTTCCCCATTTGGCAAGGACCATATGTCTTGTCTTTAGTGAAATTTAGCTTGGGAAGGCCTTCCACTAACTTTCCTTTAGACAGGCTTTGAAGAAGATCTATGCTTGCATGTCCAAGCCTTCTATGCCATATCCAAGCTTCATTGCTCAAAGACATAAGACACTTAAAACATTGGTTAACCAAATTGTCTAAGTCAATTGAGTAGGTATTGCCTTTCCTTTCACCCTTGAAAATAACCCCATCATCCACTAATGTGGTGACTCGGCATTCCCTAGGATCAAAGGTGACTTTATTACCCTTGTCACACAATTGACTTACACTCAACAAATTATGTTGTAAGACATTAACTGATAAAACATTATCAATCAAGGAACAACCATTCTTACCAATGATTCCAATGCTAATTACCTTACCCTTGGCATTGTTACTAAAAGTGACATCTCCACCTTCTTTTTCCTTCAATGTCGTGAATAGCTTTTGATTTTCAATCATATGCTTAGAACATCCACTATCCACATGCCAATTGCTTGATTTGGTGGTTGTCATACTTCCTTACATAATAAAAGTGAGTCACCTTTTCTTAGGTACTCAAACATACTTGGGTCATAGGAGGTTAGGAGTTGAAGGGTCCTCTAATTTGAGGTGAGCCTTCCTAATAAAATAGTGAATATTAACATGCCTAAATTTCATGCAATAATGACATTAGAGTTTAGACTTGGAAGTCTTTCCCCTATGCACAAATTTAGTATGAGCAGAAGGCCTTCTCATACTTTGATTATGTGAGTGCATGCATGTGCATGTCTGATGAGAAATAGTAGAGAATTGTTTGTGTGTGTGAGCATGCTTTTTGTTAAACAAGTAGGCATGGTTGGCTCTTTGAGTCTTGGCTCTTGAGCTTTGGGGAGTCTTTCCTTTGCCCTTAGGCTTAAGAGGCTTAGTGCTAAGAGCACTTTTCTTCCCAATTACCTCAACACTTAAAGTTTGAGGTTTTGATGATCTAACAAATGTAGTATGTGATGATGAGGAGGCTCTATTGAAGCCTAAACCATGTCTAATCAATGGTAGTCTTTGAGATACAATCAATGTGTCTGAAGCTTTCTTTCCTTTGTGGAACTTAGAGATTGAGCTTCTAAGCTTAATGACTTCTCCTTTTAAGAAGTCATTCTCTTTTCTCAATGAAGCCAATGATGAAGATGACATGGAAAGATTTTTTATAGATTTCTTGAGCTCATCATTTGATGCTCTCAATTCGCTTGCAAGATGATTGAGGGATTTATAATCATCCTCTAATTTTTGACATTTTTTCTTATAAGACTTCATTTGTGATTTGTATTTGTCATATCTTATAGTAAGAGCCTCTAGGAGCTATTCATCTATCTCATCAAAATCATCTAAATCTGAATGAGAGTGGGATGATGTACTTACCCATTTTGAGAGTCTTTTTGTGCCATGAAGCAAATGTTGGCAACTTCTCCTTCTTCTTCATCTTTACTTGAGCTATCATCCCAAGTGGCTGAGAAACTTTTCTTCTTCTCCTTATCCTATCTTTTCTTCTTCTTTATCTTGGGATAATCATATTTAATGTGGTCTTGTTTGCCACACTCATAGCAAGTGACTTCATTAGATCTTTCTCTAGGATTGGAAGTTGTCTTCTTGAAGCTTCTTCTCTCTTTTCTTCTTTTAATTAACTCCTCAGTCCTTTTTGAGAGCATTGCTAGCTCTTCTTCTTCTTTGTCACTTTCTTTATCACTAGAGGTTGTTTCTACCTCCTTCTCATTGGTTGAGGATTTGAGTGCCAAGGTTCTTCTCTCTTTTTCTGATTTTTCTCCTTGGCCCCTTAGTTTCTTCATTTGCTCATCCTTTTGTAAGGCCAACTAATGAGTTAAGAGTTTGCCTATCAACACATCCGTAGGAACCTTTCCAATCTCTGGGTTAGACTCTTGAATGTTGCACACTCTTGCACCAAACTTATCTAATTGAAGAGTTTTAAGGATTTTTGTGTTTACCTAATAGTTGGTGAAAGTCCTTCCAAATTTCTTCATGTTTGTGACGATGGATAAAAGTCTATTCGTCATTTTGTTGATGCTTTCATGGTTTTTCATCATGAAGAGCTCCCATTCCATCACGTATATCTTCAATCTGTTTGATTTAACAAGTGTTGTGTCCTCATGATAGTTTTCAAGAGTCTTCCAAATGACATGAGCTGTTTGACGAGCGTGAAAAGAAAGGATCCTCTTGCTAGTGAGGTTAGTTTGTTTTTTGGAATTTGGCTTTTTGCATTTAAATTCATGGCTATGTTTATCTCGTGGCAATTTGGAAATGGAGTAGCAAAATTTACTTTTTGTTTTTTCATATTAACATGGGAATCTTGTAATGTAGTATTATTAGATTAGAAACATGTGATGATAGTTCATGTATTTATGCTATTGTTATCAAGCTGAAGCCTTGGAACTGATTATATTAAATGTGGTTTCTGTTGTTTTAGGTTTAGATCTTGCCAAGTTGTGTTTGCATATATCTTCCAGGATTGGGCAGTAGAGTTCCTGCCTTGCAGGCAACAATTTAAAGTATAATATGACTTTGATGAATCCCATGCACAGTCATTGATTTGGACTGAAAGTTTAAACTCTTAGCGTTGAGGAAATATAGAACATTTGGTGGAATATGATAAATTGGCAACCACGTGTTAAGTTTATTGATACGGTTAAGTATCAATTAGCAGCAGAATTGATAGAAGTTAGAGAAAGAGAGAAGAAGAAGAAGAAAAAGAAAACACAGAGTGAGAAGGAAGATTCGAGAATTGAGAGAAAAAGGACAGGAAAAAAAATTGTATTACTCATCAGTGCTTCTAAAATGATACAATCTGTTATTTATAGCTATTACAAAATTACAAACGGAATTCTCACGCTAATTAACTCTCTCTTTTCCCTAACACTACGGCTAACCACCATAACAACTCATATTAATCTTCAACAACATTTCCCGCCCTTCAACAATCCAGCTTATCCTGAATACAACAAAGTCACCAATCAGCTGTTCTTCTTCTTGCCATATCTTCTGAATCTGCCTCGTATCAATGCCCTCCACTGTAATTGACCTTGTCCTCAAGGTCAATATTTGGAATTTAAGCTGCAAATCATATAAGAATTCCCAAGTGGCATTTTCAACAAGAGTATTAGACCATTGGATGAGAACTTGAGTTGCAACACGTTTTCCCCTCTTAACCATCCTTCTATCCAATATAACGACAGGCATAAGTACTGGATGATTGAGGGAAGGAAATGTTGTGATGGCTGTGGTAGAAGAGGCTAGATGCTTCTTGAGTTGTGAGACATGGAAAGTGGGATGGACTTGAGAATGAGCTGGAAGATCAAGTTTGTAAGCGGCAGACCCAATCTTGTCCAAAATTTTAAAAGGACCATAGTAGAGGGAAGAAAGCTTGGAGTAATGTTTGGAATGCAATGAGAGCTGCTTATATGGCTTAGCCTTAACAAACACCAAATCCCAAATCTGGAAGCTTCTCTCAGTTCTATGCTTATTTGCCATTTGAATCATACGAGACTGAGCTCTAGTTAAATGATGTTTTAACACAGCAAATGCTTCCTGTCGGTCAAATAATAATTGTTCTACAGCAGCAACTACTGCAGTACCAGTGAGGTAAGGAAAATGAATGGGTGGAGGAGTGCCATATGGAAGCTTAAAAGGAGAAGTGTGGGCAGCAGTGTGAAAATTGGTATTGTACCAGAACTCAACAAAAGAAAACCTGTGGAGCCATTTATGTGGATGATCCCAACTTATAGAATGAAGATAGTTTCCAGACATCTGTTAACAACCTCCGTTTGCCCATCTGATTGCGGATGATAAGATGTGGACATATTCAATGCCACTCCCTGCAATTTAAAAAATTTCTGCCAGAATTTATTGAGAAAGGTAGGATCACAATCACTAATTATGGATGCAGGCATGCCAGGGAGTTTCAACATATTCTCCAAGAAAGCTTTACCTACCATAGCAGTAGAGTAAGGATGAGACTGGAGAATAAAATGGGCATGTTTCATAAGACGATCCACCACAACCATTACAACAGACTTGCCATTAGACTTTAGGCAATCCTTCAATAAAATCCATACTAATGTCGGCCCATAAAATCTCAGGTATCGGAAGTGGATTTAAATAGGCCTGGAGTAGCCACAGTTTCGTACTTGCATCATTGGCAGGTTTCACATTGCTGCACAAATTTCTTCACTGTAGAAGACATATAAGACCAATAAAAAAGAACTGAAACTCTCCGAAAAGTAACATAAATGCCTGAATGATCCCCCAAAGCCATATCATGGTATAAATCGAGAATTTGATCAAGGAGTGTGGAGTCATTGCCCACCACAATTTTTGCACTTCTAACTTTCGAATTATAGACTGAATGTGAGAATCATTTTGCCACTACTGCTCGATCAACTGCAACAGAACTGACTGGACTGATGAAGTAATCATTTAACAAACTTCAACAGAATGTAATCTAGAAAGAGCATCTGCAGCCACATTTTCTTTGCCCTTCTTATACACAATTTCATAATCATAACCCATCAATTTTGAAAGCTACTTAATTTGCTCAGCAGTAGCAACTTTCTGTTCTATCAAATAGTTCAAAATATGATGGTCGGTATGAATTATAAAATGATGGCCTTCCAAATAATGATGCCATTTATTTACGGCAAAAACCATTGCTAACAACTCTCATAAACTGATAAACTTTGAGTTTTTGGAGAGAGACTTACTGAGATAAGCAATTGGGTGGCCTTGCTGCATAAGAACTGCTCCAATGCCCAGTCTACTAACATCAGT
Source organism: Omphalea diandra (assembly GCA_949677035.1). Lineage (NCBI taxonomy): Eukaryota > Viridiplantae > Streptophyta > Magnoliopsida > Malpighiales > Euphorbiaceae > Omphalea > Omphalea diandra. Next base: position 10,844 of record CATIWR010044926.1, read on the forward strand.
CTCAATGTGGAAAGGCTTTGAAAAATCTGGCAGAGCCAAGACAGGTGCCTAACACATCGCCAACTTTAATTTGTCAAATGCAGCCATAGCTTCCTCATTCCATGCAAGATTATCTTTCTGGGGTCTGTCAAAGGTTTGGAAATTTGGCCAACACCTTTAACAAATCTTCTATAATATCTAGCTAACTCCAAAAAACGTCGAAGCGATTTCACATTAGCCGGTAAAGGCCACTCCTGCACTGCCTTGATTTTCTGTGGGTCTGTTGAAACCCTTTGTTCGGAAATCATATGTCCAAGATAATCCACCTGAGTACCCCCAAAAGAGCATTTGTTGAGTATAGCAAATAAAGTATGCTCTCATAACTTCTGCAACACCAGCTATAAATGGTGGTAATGTTCTTTCAATGTTTTGCTGTAGATTAAAATGTCATCAAAGAAGACAAATACAAATCGTCGAAGATAAGGTTTAAAAATAGCATTCATCAAGCTTCGAAAAGTGGCAGGAGCGTTTGTTAACCCAAATGGCATGGCCATCATGTGTTCTGAAAGTGTGTCTTGTAAGCATCCGCTGGTGCCATTTTGATTTGCCAATATCCTGATCTCAGGTCCAGCTTGGACAAATACTCAGCCCCATAAAGCTCATCTAATAATTCTTCAATTACGGGCATAGGAAATGTATCTTTCACAGTGAACTTATTAAGTTGCCGATAGTCCACACACATTCGCCAAGAATTATCTTTTTTCTTTACTAACACCACAGGAGAAGAAAAAGGGCTGTTACTAGGTTGTATAATTCCATTATCCAACATTTCCTTAATCATGCCCTCCAAGACATCCTTTTGGGCACTAGGATGTTGATAAGCTTGCGTAGCTACAGTTACATTAGGGTCTTTCAAAATAATTGTGGTCATGACCTCTATGAGGAGGTAATTACTTAGGTTATGCAAACAAATCTTCATAATCTTGCAATAAGTTCTGCAAAAGTGCAGGAACATCTTTGTGGAGCACTAATTGACAGCACTGACCCTGTGGCTGTAATGTTGATTTATGTTATGCTTGAAGAAGGAAGAATTGAATTGATGAAGGATGGACATGTTGAAGAAGCTTGATCACTCTTGGTTTCGAAATCTGCTGTAGCTGTACAGAATTAATTCCATGCAATTCAACTGTTCTGTCATTCAATTGAAATCTCATTTCCAAAGTTTTAATGTTCCACATGATATCACCTAAAGTAGAAAGCCACTGAACTCCCAACATTACCTCAGTGCTTCCTAATGGTAACACAAAAAATTCAGCTTGGGAGTATTCCTCATTTATCTTCCATTAAAACTTGTGACATGCAAAAGAACACATCAAACTATCGCCATTAGCCATCTGAACTTCCATAGGAACAACTGGAGTAAGCACACATCCAAGAGATTTGGCTGTATTAACATCTATAAAATTGTGAGTGCTACCAGAATCCACCAATATATGAATATTTTTTTGTCTTATATTTCCCCCAAGCCTTCATTGTTTGATGGGCAGAACTACCTTCTATACTGTGTAAGGCATAAACAGATAGTTTGGGACTTCCAATATCAGCATCGGGAGTGAATATAACTCCTTCTTGTTCTTCTACAGCTTCAATCTCAGTAACTTCATCATTTAATTCTTGCAAAGTTAACATCTGCAACTTCTTAACTTTGCATTGATGCCCAGGCACAAATTTTTCATCACATTTGAAACACAAGTTCTTGGCTCTTTTTTCTAAAATTTCCTTATCAGTTAAGTCTTTCTATTGGCTTGGGTACAGTATTATGGTTGTAAATAGGAAGTGGTAATAATGCAGGTTTAGCAGGGTTAGGTGTCCATTTGGATATATTAGGGGGTGTGGGTAAAAGTGGTGTTAATTTGGTTTTGGAATAAGGCTTATACTGTGAAGATTTGTTTTTGGCTTGGTTGGTGGCATCTTGGAGTCTGGCTAGAGAGTAGGCTTTTTGTAAGGTATTGGGACTGAACATTTGAATAGGTAGTTGAATGTCATCAACTAATCCACTCAAAAAACAATGATGGCATAATCCTCTGATAAGGAAACTTTACTCAATTTAGCATCAAATTCATCCATATAAGTTTGCAAATCTGCCATTTGTCTCAATTTTGCTAATTTAGCCATGGGATCCTCAAACACCATATTAGCGAATCTTAGATGTAAAGCTTGAACATATTCCTCCCCCCTAGGCTCTTCTCTGGTCAATCTATTCCTTATGTATGTTCGGTGCCATTGGATAATTTTATCATCCAAATGGACTGAAGCCAATGCAACATTAGTTTCTGGTGGGGTTTTAACAATAAGGAAAATTTGCTCTGGTTTGTACCCCAGGAAGTGAAATTTGTGCCATTAAAAATTGGTTAAATTCAAGGACATCTCGTTGGCATATGGTAGGCATTAAATGAACTAGCAGTATTAGGAGAATATGTTACTGTTTGAGCCGCTAATCCAGAATTATTACCTTGTTGAATTCTGCATAGAACTCATCGCATTCATCAAATTGAGATGCATTTGTTGCAGCTCTTGGATCGCTTGTTCTTGCCTTTTGAATTGTTGCTCTTTTTTTTGGGTTTCTTTCAAGGATAAGAGTTCTCAACCCTTCTTCCATCTGCTACATCAATCTAGTGTTACCAGATACAGCCATGATTCCGAGTAATTGGCAGAGAAAGTAATTTAGTAGGTGCCAGGAAGGGAGCTCTAATACCAAGTGATGTTAAGTATCAATTAGCAGCAGAATTGATAGAAGTTAGGGAGAGAGAAGAAGAAGAAGAAGAAGAAGAAGAAGAAGAAGAAGAAAACACAGAGAGAGAAGGAAGATTCGAGAATTGAGAGAAAACGAAGAGGAGAAAAAAAAAGTTGGATTATTCATCAGTGCTTCTCAAATGATACAATCTGTTATTTATCGCTATTACATAATTACAAACGGAATTCTCACGCTAATTACGCTAATCAACTGTCTCTCTTTTCCCTAACACTGTTACTAGCGGCTAACCACCTTAACAACTCATATTAATCTTTAACAACATTTCCCGCCCTTCAGCAATCCAGCTTATCAATCCTGAATACAACGAATTCACCATTCAGCTGTTCTTCTTCTTGCCATATCATCTGAATGCTGCCTCATATCATTTATACTATGATGCATCTCAGAAAAGAGAAATAATTGTGTATGCACCAATACATGTGTGATTTAGGCCCTTACTCTGATGCTGTGCCTTGTATCTAAATACAAATTTGATTGCAGGGACTCAGTGTTTGTTCAACATTAATGAATGGAGAAAAGCATTTGATTGCCTTCGGTGGCTAAAATGGAAAATACAACAATGAAGTATGTGTACAGCAAATGCTGGTGTTTTATAATGTCAGCGTACTGTCCTTTTAAATTATTCGCCATTCATTAACTATAGGTTTTTGTTATAAGGCTTAAACCAAGGGACATTGTCCTCCCCAAGATTTTTCAGTCGCCTGCAGCTGCTGCTGCGGCAGCTTCTGTTACTGCCGCATGCATTGGCGAAATCTGAAAAGTTGGATTTCTCCAACATAAATCTGAACTCTAAAGGATTTCAAAGCAATCCTCCTGAACAAGATGTAACAATTGAAATTGATCCAATTAAAGAGGAGAAGAAGGAGTTGGAACTTTCTATTGCAGAAGTGAGAGCAGAAAACTCTCGGCTTAGAGAAAGGATTGACGAAGTTAACAGTACTCATGCTGAATTATCCAAGGTGTGATCTCAAAGTTATGTTTTCGATAGGGTGATTGTTTTTCATTCTTAGGTAGTAGTTTATTCTAACATCATGTCTGCTTTCTTTCTTTAGGAACTTCATTCTGTCCAAGGTCAATTGGTAGCTGAGAGATCAAGATGCTTTAAACTTGAGGTTTTCACTTCTTTTCTGTTATCTGTAGCTTTCATTAATTTATTGATTGAACTCAATTTTCAATTTGCTCAATGTAATTCATTTGAGCCATGGGCATTCCTGGCAAAAATTGCTGAATTACAGAAGATGCTAGAATCACTGCAATCCATAGAGAATGAAGTGAAAATACTCAGGAGGCAGAAGTCTGCTCTGGAGCACGAGATGGAGCTTAATGCAGCAAAGAGACAAGGTTCTGGGGCTGTCTGGCGTTGGATAGCCAGGTAAATCAACAAGCCATATAATTTACAAGGTCAGTGCCCCCAAAAATTTGCAAAAAGGTTAAGCAGACATATCTCTCTAGAGCTATAAACGGAATGGTCTGATCTTAGGCTGCAGCAGAGATCACAGCTGTACCTTCTTGAAAGACTACATCTTGCACTTCTCGATTGCCATGTTGACAGTTATTTCAGAGATTATTAGGACGTGAGTTTGAAATGGTAAAATTTGTAGTCTTGTTTGTCCCATTATCCTTTTTCTTCATTGAACTTATAATTTTTTTTTTGAATTTTTTTTTTTGTTCATCCTATCTTGTCTTAAGGATTTTGGTTTTCTCATGCACTATACCCTGGTTATTTCATTTCAATTTATTGTTGTACAACTACATCGGGCAAAAAAATTAGTCTTGGTATAGCTTTCATTGGATGCTATATAATTAAATAATAATTTTTTTGATAATGGGTGATAGTTCTAATATTGTTGTGCTTCTGTAACCATACTTTTTAAACTAAATCGCAGTTTCAGCATGAATCCGGATTGACAATTTAAATGGTATATTTTGGGATACCTCAACATATTTATGCGTTCTTTTCAACTTCCATTTTTCCCAACTTGAATGTTCTGATCAGACAATCCTATTTTCTATGTTCTCTATGCTATCAATCAAGTGCGAGGTGCAAAGCCATGAACTGTGATAGAATGACGAATGATGAATTTATTTCCGTGCGTTACAATACACTATGTTGGCCCATGTCTAATGAACGTTTTTCAGCTATTTTCTCCCCATTATCTCAGCTAATAGTTTCCACGATGGCTTGAGTATAAAACAGGTAGCCTGCTTATTTGTGGAGATGCATCATCGTCTGCTTCCATAATCCTGAAGCACAACAAAAGCAATGGAACTACAATTTTGAAATGGCTTGCTGTTTGCTATGTAAAACAAGCTGTTTCCTCAAGATTTTTCCTGCAGCTGACTTTGGAATAGCACTGATAAAATCCACTCTCCTTACCTTCTTGTATGTGGCAACCTGCGTTTTTATGCAAACTGAAATCAGAGAATTGCAATATTATTATGAAGAAGAGAAGATAAAGAAAATGTAAGATTGACCTGGCTGGCAACAAATTGAATAACTTGCGCTTCAGTGAGTTTAGAACCAGCTGCTCTCACTACGTATGCCATTGGTATCTGCCCTGCTTCTTCAACTTCAATACTGCAAAATCTTTTCATTAGTATATATGCGCGCATAAAGATGGATAGTTATGCATATTCACACAAGCAAACAGATGGCTAGAGGCAACTCACGGTATAACTGCTGCATCGAGTACTTAGGGTTCAAAAGTATCGCTTTCAGTTCTGCTGGAGCTACCTGTACTCAGCATCACATGACTTTTACCAGAAGAGCCCTAACGGGATAATGACAGTTGACCTGATGAAAAGATTTGGTGAAAAATAGTAACAAGCATGCTTGTATACCTGATACCCATTATGCTTGATAAGTTCCTTAATCCTATCAACAATATATAGGAAACCATCTTCGTCAAAATAACCGAGATCACTAGTTTTTAGCCACCCATCAGAATCATGCGTTGCAGCTGTTGCTTCTTCATTTTCCAGGTATCCTTTCATGATAGTGGGGCTCTTTATCCATACCTCCTCCTCTACAAGGGGGGCAAAAGGCAATCCGATATCTACAACATGAGCACTAAAAGTTGGAAGTAATTTTCCACAGGAACCTGGAAGTGCCTTAGCCTACTCAGGGTAGATGAAAAAAGTAGCCGCCCACAACATTCTGTTAACCCATATCCCTGCCTTAGCTCCACCCATGGAAACCTCTCTGTGAACTCTTCAGTCAGTTCCTTGCTCAGGGATGCAGCTCCAGACCCAATCCTTCTTAAAGAAGACAAATCACACCTAAGTTTACTGGCATACTTCACTAGTCCAAGTGTAACCGGAGGTATAACAGCTGCAGGTGTGTTATTAACTTGGTGTAATTGAATTGCATTTAACATAGCTTGCAGATCGAATCTTTGCATCAACACAGTGGTTATCCCTGCGCTGAACAATCCTAATGCGAAGAGCACAAGTCTGTATAGGTGAAACATAGGAATGAAGCACAAGAATACGTCATTCTGAGACGAAGTTGCATAAACTGACCATTTCAGGAGTGTCATTATAGCTATGGAGTTGGAATGTGTTAATATCATTCCTTTACTTACACCTATGGTTCCTGAAGAATATAGTATAGCTGCAGTATCAGATTGTGTTAATTGGACTTGTGGGAACTCTAGGGGATCACAACGTTCAATTGATAGGGAATCATCATCAGAAATTTGGGTTGTAAGTAATGTAGGCACCTCATTTTGTTGTATCTTATGCAGCTCCTCTGGTGCACAAGTGATAAGTGTAGCACCTGAGTCAAGTATCTGTTTAGCAATTTCTGATTTGGTGTTGATTGGGTTGGCTGGACTGATTGCTCCAATGGAAAATATGGCTAGACATATGGTTGGGTATAGGACTGGGTTAGGTGACAACAAATACAATGTCGCCTTTCTTGACCCCGAGACCATGGTACAAGCCAGAAGCAAGGGCACGGATTGCTCGGTGGAGTTGTGCATAGGTGACTTGGTGGTTAGTGGCTGAAGCAATAAGTGCAACTCTAGAATCAGCAAGGTCAGGATGGGGGAACTGAGATAAACCATACCTTTGTGTGTCTAAGTCTTGTCTAGTGGGAATTTTGAAACTGTCACCAAGTTGCATTTGAGAATGGTAAATTCCGTTGTGTGAATCGAAGCCACTCCTATCAGGTGATGGTTGTGGAGCGTCCTCAGTGGCAGTCGGCCATGATTCTTCAACAGACATTTTAGATGAATTTTGTAAGGTCTACAAACTGTTCTATACTTGACCTTGTGCAAGCATAATCATGTCAAGTAGTATATATAAAGCATAGTTAATGGGGATTAGAGTGTCATATCTTGGAGATTAACATTGTTAAATACGTCAATTATGGATATAATTACTGTATGCATATGTGCTTAGTAGCCGGCTATGATACCTAAATATATAATTGATACCCATGTCATACTAGCAAAGGACATTGAAGTCTATTTGAATCGAGAAATTGCATGAATTGTACAGATGCTTACCAATTTTGTACTATTATCATGTTAATTTGGTGAGTAAACACACGCGCAGGCACGCGCCCACGTGTCTATATATATATATATCAAATTTCTCGATTAAAAGAAATTTGTAATTTGTAAAAATATTATTTAGATAGAGTTTCAACAAATATTAAATAGAAATAAAAGAATTTAGTACAAACTAATATAAATATTTTTTTTCTTTTTCTGTATACAAAAGGGGAAATTTCATTCCTTTGTTCAAATAAAAGAGGTAACCAAAGCTTTGGAGTCCTTCAGAGATTGTGAGGTGATGCAAGTTGTTGGAACTCTTCGAGGAAAATCAAAGATAAAGAAGAGAGAAAAATAAAGAAAAGAAAATTCTATTGTCCTCTGTTGGTGAGCTGTGGCACATAAGGTCACGCGATTGAGCACATCACAGCCAACGGTGGGTGGTGTGCCCAAAAGACCTTGGACTTAACCATTTGGCATCTACATCAATAATCCTAGGTTCTCTAACAAATTAAAAATCAGCACAATTAAAACAGTGACCATCCACAATGAAGATGATGTTAGATGTTTTAGATGTCGCTGTTTGCCCTTCTTTTTCTATATGGATTGAGATCCTCCCATATTTTAATTAATATGACTTATCATATTATAACAATTTTTATCTTTATTTTAAATAAATGATTGAAATTTAATTTTAGTATATAACTGCTCACTTTATGAAAATTTAATTCTAATTTTTCTAATGAAACTTCAACCATCTATTTGAAATGAAAGATGAATATTGTTTTAACATTTTAGGTCATATTAATAAAAAAAAATGAGAGAATCTAAATCCTTATTCTAATACAATAGGTAATGTCAATCAAAATATGAAAGATCTAAATCTTTCTATCTATAATAGATAATAATTTCACAGTTTTAGAAATAATATCACTATATCAGAATTAAAGACGTGTTTATTTTCATTTTTCAATCTACAAATTTTAGTTGTATTTTAAATTTTTTAAATTTTAGGTTTGAACGTATTTTTAGTTTTTAAAAGTATTAAAATTTCATTGGATTGTACTCTTTAAATTATTATATTGTCTAATACTTAAAGGGTGAAAGTGGCTAACAGCAATATGAGAGTGTAATTAGATTTTTTTTTTTTTTAATAAAATTCACGCTAAAATTTATTATGTGTTGATCTCAATTTTTAAATTATCTAAAATTTTGAACGAGAACAAAATATTAAGAAGTTTTAATCTCCTTCAAATGTTCAGTGTTAAAATTAGCATTCGAGTGATGGAGAAGATATAGCAAAGGAAAGAATGAGCAAAGGGCTTCTAAGCCAGGAATAGATATGAAGTAAAGAACGAAGAATGAAGAAATTGTCAAGGCAGCCACGCCCGAGGCGAAGTAAACCATGTCTATGACATGAGGACAGCAATTATGAGGAAGACACCACGCCGTATAGAAAAGATAAGAGGTTTGGGCTTGACTTCTGCTTCTGGAACACGATCGCTTTAATGTTGGCCGTGTCACGGTAAAGAGACAGACAACCAGTAGAGGCACTGACCACAACCATGACAAATAGAAGCTAGTTTTTTTTCAAGCTATAAAGGACACTTCACCAAATTTTTGGAAGGTTAGACCCAGAAGTGGATGTTTTTATGCTACCCAAAAGTTTGATTCAAATCTATTTAAAAAAGTTGATTTTAACCCGATTTGATCTAAAACAAAATTTGAAGTGATTTTGAAAAATTTTTGATTAAATTTGATCTAACCTGAGTTTAACACATTGATCAATTTGATTTGACTCGATCTATGAGTTGATCCAAATGATCTAATTTAAATTGTTAAAATATTTAAAAATTCAAATGATATTTTTTATGTTCATTTATATATATAAACTTAATTTAATTACTTATTTTTTTAAGTACATTCATTTTCTTAAAAAATAAATTATATTTTATTTATTGAACATTTAAATGACAAGTTATATTATATAAAATTTACTTCATTAAAAAATATTTTTTAATGAAAAATATTTTTTAATAAATTATGAGAAAATTTTAAATAAATAAAATATATTCTAAATTGATATTTTGAAATATATTTAACAAATAAATAAAAATGACCCAACTTAACCGGCAGGTGGACTCAAATGGCTTAATTTAAATTATTAAAAATATTTAAATTTAAAAAATTTTAAATTTTTTTCTTTATTTTTAATTCTATATAAACTTAATTTAATTACTTATTTTCATTATATATAGTCATTTACTTAAAAATAAATTATACCCAATTATCAAACATTTAAATGAAAGTAAAAAAAAAATTAATCAAGTTATTTATATAAAATTTATCTGATTAAAAATAATTTTTAAAATTACCTTTTCCTAATATATTATAAGAAAATATTGCATAAATAATAAAGGATCCAAATAGATATTTAAAAAAATAAATAATAAATGACATAATCCGATCCAACTCAAAAATTATTTTTAAGTGTAAATTCGAAAAATGATCAACAATCTTTTTTATATGCAAACTCGATAGATGACTCGAACTCACTTGAAATTCGAATAGCTCGATCCAGTCCAATTTAAAAATAATTCAACTTGAAAATGACACAAATAACCGTGTAGAATATAGTTATATATCATTATTTCACATTATGTTATAGAAAACTGTCATATCAAAAAAATTAAATAGAAAATTAAAAAACTCATTGCCATGCAAAAAAGACCTTATAAATAGGAAATTAAACATTTCAAATCGTAAAAATTCTAAATTGAAATTTAAGATTATATAACAAAAAATTTTTAAATAAAAAATTAAAAATCTAAAAAATAAAAATTATAAACAACTTCTAAATAGACAATTAGAAAAAACCTATAAAGTAACAATTTTAAGTAGGAATTTAATATTTAAATTAATTTCATTGACTGTTCAAAATTTTGAATATATTAAGGCCAGCGACAATGTTATCATTATAAGGAATTTCTTCATTCAAATTTAATAAAATTTCTCATAAACTAGTTATGGAAAGCCTTGATGGATTTTTCTGTAACCTCCAGTCTAAAACTATTTTCCCTTCTTCGAAGTTTATTGTCCATGGTGTTTATCTTTTGGATCATCGAGTCCTTGGTCTTCATTCGTTTGATATTGTTTCTAATAAGAATGCTAGAATTTCTAGACATTTTATTTGAATCATATTGGGCAGATTTGCAAGTATGTCGAGATATAATTGCTGATTCTTGGTTCTATAATGGTACTGTGAATTCCATGGTCGGAGCTAGAGTTGCAATTCAACAAGTTGGGAGTAGATTGGCTCACTGTAGTCGCAATGATTATCAGCAAAGGCATGATCGATTGCGTTTTGTCAGGAATTGTTTAGACTTTCTTTATAAGTTTAATGAGTTAACATCTAGTTGGGCTGAGATATCTGGATTGGAGAAGGAGCTGATTATTTTGGGTAATGCTGAGGAGAGATATTGGCAACTGTTATCTAAGACTACCTGGCTAAAATGGGGTGATTGAAATACAAAGTGGTTTCACACTAGAGCATCTCAACATAAATAACGTAACAAAATTGGTAAAATCAAATCTGTCTTTGAAATTTTTGTTTCAAATTTAGCCCTTATTAAAGACGAGGTGAAGAGTTAATTTTTCCACAAACTTCTCTTCAGATGGTCCTAGTCTTGATTTGATGAGTCCAGTGCTTAATGTTGTTCCTTGTAAGTTCTTTGGAGATGTATAGGCTGAGTTGGATGCGCTTTTTTCAAGGGAGGATGTTCGTGTGGCTTTGTTTGATATGTTCCCCTCAAAGGCTCCTAGACCAGACGGATTATCAACTCTACTTTTTCAGACTTGTTGGGATATTGCTGGTTACTCTATATATGATGCTTGTCTTTCTTTTCTCGCCGGTACAGCTACAGTTGGAATGAAACTTGATAACTCTCATCCCTAAAATTGCTAATCTTGAGCTTGTTTCACAATATCGGCCAACCAGTCTTTGTAATGTCATTGCTAAGATTATAGTGAAAACTTTGGCAAATAGGCTAAAATTTTACTTAGGGGATATTATTGGTGAACAACAGATTCCTTTTGTCCCTGATAGACTCGTCTCAAATAACTTAGTATTAGTTTTGAGTGTGTCCACTGTCTGAAAGAAAGAACTAAAGGGAACTTGAGTTTTATTACTTTTAAGCTTGATATGAGCAAAGCTGATGATCAAGTGAGCAAAGCTTATGATCAAGTGGAGTGGGGTTTTTTGGAAGCTATTATGGGTCAGTTGGGTTTTGATAGGAGATGGATTGATTTGGTTATGAGATTTGTTTCTTCTGAGCTATTGCTTTCTAATCAATGGCGAGATTTGTGGGCATTTAATTCTAAGTAAGGGACTTCGCCAAGGTGATCCCTTGTCCCCTTATTTGTTTTTGCTTTGTGCTGAAGGGTTAACTAGTTTGATTAATCATTCTACCTCCATTAGATGTTTGAGTGGTATTTCTATTGATGAGAAACCTCCCCCCATTTCCCATCTCCTGTTCACGGATGATTCCCTTATTTTTGCCAAGGCTACAGTTGGTGAGTGCTATCATTTGAAAAGGCTTTTTACTCTTTACTAGTAAGCTTTCGTTTAGTTGATTAATTTTCAAAAATTTGCTCTTTCCTTCAGTTCTAATTCAAGCTCTATGATTAGAACACATATCCAAACAATTTTGGAATCCAAGTTATGGCTTGTCATGAATCTTATCTTAGTTTACCCTTCTCCATTGGAGGGAATAAAAAATGCAAATTTGGGTATGTTAGAGAGAGATTGGGAGGCTCAGTTATATTCTCGGGGTGCTAAGGAAGTCCTTATTAAATCCACTAAGCCATCCCAACTTATCTGATGTCAGTTTTCAAACTGCTGTTCGGAATTTGTGAGGATATTGAAAGAATTACCAGCATATTTTGGTGGAGTGAATTGAATGAGAAAATTAGGATTCATTAGAAATCTTGGGATGCTTTGTACCGACCGAAAGAAGGAGGTATGGGCGTTTGGCACTTGAGTAACTTTAATCAAGCATTAATTGCGAAACACTGCTGGAGATTTTTACAGAGTCCAGATTCTTTAGTTGCTGGAGTTCTCTATGATAGGTATGTGAAGGTGGGGGATGTTCTACATGCTATGGCTTGGCCAGGCTGTTCATACCCATGGCATACATAGTCTGGAGTGGGGTCTCAAGTTGCTTAGGAATGGCTTGAGTTAGGTCATTGGCAATGGTTTGAGAACTCGGATTCTTGAGGATGAGTGGTTACCTGGTTGCCCGCCTCACTATAATATATTTTATTTTTTCTTTAAATACTTACACTTGCTTTATTATCCAACTCAAAATTTGTGACTATCAAAATGACTTTAGTTGGGGATCTTTTTATGAAGAATCATAATTTTAAATATATTATAAACGAGAAAAAAAATAGAATTATAAATATTAATAGTTTTAGTTTTAATTCTTAATTTTCTTGTGTTAATTTTTAGTTTTATTGATAATTTATTGTGTATTGAAATAAAACAAAATAATTGAAAATTATAATTGACTCAATAATAATTATCTATCAATTTAAATACAAAAGCATCTATCCCAGAAAGCTAATAATTATAAGAAAAAAAACATATTCATTAATCAATTTAATTGATTACTATAATATATCAAGTTAATTAATCTTTAAGGTTGCAATAAAAATTATATTCTTAAAATTAATATTTATCAAAAATATAGTTTTAATATGCTTAATATAATATTAATTTCATATGAAATATGTTTTTATTGAATTAATATGCCATACAAAAAAAAAATCTTAATATAAAGTTAAGATGTAATTAAAATTTTATATACATACTATCTTTCTATTTTTTCTTTAAATAATCAGGTTTGCATTATTATCCTCCTCGCACATTGACTATCAAAATGACTTTAACTGGGAATCTTTTCATAAAGAATCACAATTTTAAATATATTATAAACAAGAAAAAATATAACTGTAACTATTAATATTAATATTATGTTAATGGTTTTAGATTTTAATTCTTAATTTTCTTGTGTTAATTTTTAATTCTTAGTTTTCTTTGTAATTAATTATATATTGAAATAAAATAAAATTATAATTGAGTTAAAATACTAATTATCTATCAATTTAAACTTGAAAGTCCTAGAAAGATAATAATTGTAAGAAAAAACATGTTCATTAGTTAATTTAATCGATCATTAATATATCAAGTTAATTAATCTCTAAGGTTGAAGTGAAGACTTAAATTCTTAAAATTAATATTTATCAAAATATAATTTTATGAAATAATTTTTATTGAATTAATATGTCACACAACAAATAATAAAATCTTAATATGAAATTAAGGTATAATTCAAAATTTTATGTATATAGTATCTTTTTTATTTTAAATAACGAGTCTTGCATTATTATCTAACTCACAAATTGACTATCAAAATGACTTCACTAGGGTATGTTCTTCTAAATATATTAAAAATTAATTCTTGATTTTTTTATGATGATTTTTAATCCTTAGTCTTATTGGTAATTTTTTATGTATTGAAACAAAATAAAAAGGATAATTGGCTCAAAATAATAACTACCGAAACTTAAAAAGAAATAAATAAATTATTTTTCAAGTTGAAGTGAAAATTTTGTTTAAAATTAACGTTTACTGAAAATATAAATTCAATATGCCCATACAATATTAATTCCTTATAAAGTAATTTTTTTTAACCATTAGGTTAATATGCAATGTAAAAAATAATATAAAAATTGAGATATAATTCAATATAAAAGAATATAAGTTTTTTGTAAACTTATTATTGTTTAGGTGAAGTGATTGTAGCTAATGATAATATAGGTGTGTATATAATTTTAAATAATTTTCAAAAATATAATTATTAATAATTTAAAATGATAAAGTATGAAAATTTAATATTTGATTTAAAAAATGAATTAATTTTCATATGTGACGTTATAATAGGACTTATATAATTGACTCTTAGAAAGAGAGACATTTATAAATGAAATGAATTATTTTACATATATGTATGGTTCATTTTCGATCAACTATTGAATTTAATTGATTCATGGCATATCTAAAATAAACATTAATTATCTATTTATTTAAATACGTAAGCATCTATCTTAGAATGATAATAATTATAAGAAAAAAATATTCATTAATCAATTTAATTGATCACTAATATATCAATTTAATTAATCTCTAAGGTTGAAGTTGTTACTATACACTTAGATCGTGACTAACATTAGGGAATGGGTAGGGTTAAGACTTTTGAAATCTGTAGCAAGTTTATTCCACTTCATTCTTTGTTAATCTTTAATTAGTAATTATTGAGGTTTTGCAAGGACAATAGATAACATCCACCATGATTTACATATATAGTAAAGTTAGTGGTATACGTCATCAATCAAATATTGAGAAAAATGGATTCAATCCCTACAATTCATGCTAACATAAGATTTAAATTCATATTATTCATCATTATACAAGTCTTACTGCTCTAAATTGTGGAGGTCTAGGATTTAAATAAGTTAGAAATAAATATTACATAATATGCCCACACGGATGAAGGAATGTGGGGTTGCCACAAATAATATATTGGATAAGCTACTATCTAAAAAAATTAAATGAAACTGTCAGTCTTGAAAGTGATGTAATATTATATACTCATATAATCTACTAGGTGAGCATGCATTCATGCATTAATAAGAATCATACATGGCAAATGTATAAGCATTAGATGATACACTTATATATACTATTCATTACCATCATCAATCAAATGAAATGAGAGCGAGAGCATAACACTCTAATAATCATTAGGCTCTTTTAGTCTAAATTGATTAGCATCTAGAGAGCAAAGTCAACCAGAGTCACTAATTAGTTCACTTATTATAATATACCATTACCTAGAGAGCAAGTTTGATAAGAGTATTCATAATCTTATCATAATATTTTAATATCATAAGCCTAGAGAGTAAGCTTGACCAAGGCATCACTCAATCACAATTACTTATACCATATCATACCAGTGTGCACTAAGTCCTAATGTAACCCATGATATGGTATGTTTTACTAATGTTCTCAATCCATAATCACATCAATATCATAAATCTTTACTCACATTTATACATAATACTCTCAATCCACAATCACATCAATATCACAAATCATTACATACATTTATACATAATTATCTCAATCTATAATCATATCAATATAATAAATTACACATATTTATACATAATACTCTCAATCCACAATCACATCTATTAGATTAGGTTGGTCAAACCTTGGGTCAAAGTTCTCTTTTGATCTTGGCAATGAAGATTGAAAGGTTCTAATGTCCATTTTCAGTGTTTGTTTTGTAGAAATTAAGTTAGGAACTCATTAAAAGTTGAATGGAAGTAAAAAATGTTTAAGCCTTATAGTTAACCTTAAAATTGCGACCACTACATGGCATTTGTGACTGCTACCCCAGGAAATTATGGAACCAAAAGCACTAAAAGGATTCGCCATAGAAGTTATGGTGGGGTTCACAGTTATAACTTTTGAAAGCTTTAAAAAGTCGTTAAAAGGTCACCCAAGAGGCTAGCTAATGAGTGCCACGTGTTTAAGGAGATGTTGGAAGATTTGAAGTTCATGATTCAATTATTGGTAATGATTACGACTCACCCTTAAGATTAAATGTGATCTTCTAGTTTGATTCATGGTGAAAGGAGTCTCTTATCCTAATGCTATTTCATATAAAGATCACGACTAGAGAATCATCACCGTAACCCGTTATAGGGATCTAATAGTTAGTTTTGAAGGATCAATGCTTGAGTGATAGGTGTCCCTAGTTGTTAGACACATTTGAAGATTAGAATCCAGAAAGGGCAAAATCTAGAGCGAATTGTCAATCGCGATCGTAACATTATGTCTCGACCGCGATTTGACTCTAACAAGCATTTAATGTAGGATTTGCCAACCTAACTTTAGCGATTTATACATAGTTTCAATTTGTAATGGCTCTTTGATGGTTGAAACTTATAAATACCCCCATCAAATGGTTTTGAATGTAAGTGGATAGCGATTTATTATACCAAACTCTTGCACTTTTAATTCTTAAAGCCCAAACTCTTAAATTCTTTGTACTTAGGTTGTTGAAGGTTAGGTGAAGCCATAAACTCTTTGGGATTGGATTTTGGAGTGAGCCCTAAGTGAGAAAAACATAGTAGCAAAGGAGTGGAAGCCACTCACTAGAGCGGTGGATGAAAGTGAAGAATTATCCCCTAACAAAAGGGAAGAATAAAGAGCAATGACAATAATCTTAAGGTCTCTCTTAAGAGAGGAATATGAAAGAGTCCAACATTGTCACACCACTTATGGCATATGGAAGGCCTTAGAGAACTACCATAAAGGCACAATGCAAGTCAAGTCAAATAGATTGGGCATATATGTGTTTAAGTATGAACTTTTCATGATGAAGGAGAATAAGAGCGTGATCAAAATGACGAATAGGCTACTTGCCATTGTCAACAACATGGAGAAGTATGGAAGAACTGTCACTAATCATGAGGTAAACACCAAAATTCTTGAAATGCTTCCTTTGAAAAAGTTTGGAGGCTAGGGTGTGTAGTATTGAAAAGTCCACATTGGCAAAGTTCCAATTGATTTCCTCATTGGAAAGCTACTTACACATGAGATGGCCATTAAGAAGGATGAGGAAATAAAGAAGATGAGAGAATAAAAAGACAAAAGAGAGAGGAAGACTTTTGGTCACAAGTCCTCTAGCAAAAACAAGAAATTAGAGGTAACCTCTCATGAGAGTGATAAATGTGAGAAAGAAGAAGAGCTTGCTATGCTTTCAAAGAGGTACAAGGGGCTCATAATAAGAAGGAAAGAAAAAAAAAACCTCAATAGGACATTATCCAACTTTAAAGAGAAGAAAAGTGATATGACTTGCTTTGAATGTGGAAAGTAAGGTCACATCAACTCCAAATGTCCTAAACTTAAGAAGAAAAAGAAGTGGGACAAGAAGAAGAAAAAGGTTTTTAAGGAAACTTGGAATGATAACTCAAGTGAAGAGGAGGAAGATGATATGGTTGCAGATTTTTGCTTCATGGCTTAAGAGGATTCTTCTAATGAAGTAAGTACTTCATATCAATCTTGTGATGATATTGATTTTTATGAGGATGGGGATGATGAGCTACTTAAATCCATGTACTTAAAATGTGACAAGTATGTTTACAATGAAAGTTTGCATAAAAAATATTCCAAACTTGAGGATGATTTCAAAAGTTTAAATTATCTTATTTGTAGCTTCAGAACCTCCAATGAGGAACTCAATAAAGGTTTGGAACAACTTTATCAATTACATCCTCACTTAACTTTTTTGAGAAAAGAAAATGATTCTTTTAAAAAATAAGGTTATTAAGTTAAGAAATTATATCTTAAAATATCATAAACGGAAGGAAACTTTGGATACACTTATTGTATCTAAAAGACCACCCCTTATAAGACATTGTATGTTCTTTAATGGAGCTTCCACATCCACATCTTCTCTCCTACCTTCGTTAGGCTTTCCACGCCTCAAACCTATAACATATAGGTGGTTAGGAAGAAGAGTGCTCTAAGCACTACACTTCCTATGCCTAAGGATAAGGGAAAGGCACCTTAAAGCTCAAAGGCTAAGCTTCAAAGAGTTAATCATGCGTTCATATACCAAAAGAGGCATGTACAAACACACACGCACCTTCCACTCCTCACCATCCATGTTCTTGCATGCATATATAAGTCCATGGCATGAGAAGGCCCCCCTACTCATGCTATAATTATTCAGAGCATAAAAATTAATAAGTCTAAACTCCAATGTCACTATTACATAAGATATGGACACATTAGTGTATTTTGCTACATTAGGAAGGCTCACCTAAAACTTGAGGATCCTTATAAGCCTAAACCCTCCAAAAACCATATATGTTTAGGTACTTCAATAAAGGTGAATTTGTTTTGTTTTGTAGGTATGCTTGGAAACCAATAATAAGGAAGATAATGATTGACATATGGATAATAGATGTTTAAAGCATATGACTAGAAATAAAAAGCTATTCACATCCATTAAAGAAAAAGATGGGGGCAATGTAACATATGGAAATAACACCAAGGGTAAGGTAATTGAAATAGATGTGATTGCTATGAAAGGTTACCCCCTCATTAACAATGCTCTTTTAGTTGATGGTTTAAAATATAATCTATTAAGTGTAAGTCAATTATGTGAAAAGGGTAGCAAAGTTACCTTTGATTCTAGAGAATGCCTTATCACCACTTTGATAGATAAGAATGTAGTTTTCAAAGGTGAAAGGCAAGGTAACACGTACATAATTGACTTAGACAATTTGGTAAAATAATCTTTCAAGTGTCTTATATTAATTAGTAATAAAGACTTAGACATGCCAACATAAAGCTTCTCTAAAATTTATCCAAAAGAGAGCTAGTTAAGGGTCTACCAAAGCTCAAGTTTGCTAAGGACAAGATATAAATACCATTTCAAATGGGAAAGTAATACCAAACATCCTACAAACCAAAGAATGTTGCAAGTACTTCTAGGCTTTTTCAATTTATTCACATGGACTTCGTTGGATCTACTAGGAATGCTAGTCTTAGTGAAAAACATTATGCATTTGTCCTAGTAGATGACTATTCTAAGTTCACTTGGGTTAGTTTCTTAGCTCATAAGAGTGATGTTTTTTATACTTTCAAAAGTTTTATAAAAAGAGTTTAAAATAAAAAAGGTTACTTCATCTCTTCAATTAGAAGTAATAATGGAAAAGAATTTCAAAATAACTTTTCAAAAACTATTATTTAGAGAATAGAATTTTACATAACTTTTTAGCTCCTAGAACATCACAACAAAATAGTATTGTAGAGAAATAATAGAACATCAATTGAGATAGCTAGAACTATGTTGAATAAGTATTTATTTCTAAATTACTTTTAGGCCAAAGCCATTAATACCTCTTGCTATATTGTAAATAAAGTTTATAAAAGACATATTCTAAACAAAACTTCTTATGAGCTATGAAGAAAGCCCAAGCTTTGATTCCTTAGATTTGTTGTCCCTTGGTGCCTTAGAAGAGGGGTTGAATAAGGCAATGACAAGTAAATAAAAAACTAAGTGTGGAAATGAACAAAGAATCAAGACAAGAGATTTATAGAGGTTTGACACAATTTGTCTACGTCCTCTCCTCTTGTATTATCACTAGAGCTTCACTATGAAGATAGCTTAAGGTGCTATCAACCACCTTTACAACAGTAATTTTTTAGCATTAATAAGTTGTTACAAGTAGACTTATGGGTGCTACTAAAACCTTATCCCAAAGTAGTTTTCAGGTGCTACCTTAAACCTTTCACAAAGTATGATTTTTAAGATCTCTTAACCAAGGGTTTTCTCAAACAAAATATAACTTTAAAGATGAGGATAACTTAAGCAATCAAACACTTTAAAGTACACTCACTAAGTATATTTGATCTGGTTGAGAGTATTAAGAGAATATCTAGTGAGCTTGTTTTTCAAACTTTGTTTTAAAGATAACACTTGCAAGCTTTAAACCATAAACTTATCTTGATTACTAGATCACTGTAGTTTCACACTTTTGATTTGAAAATAGTTTTTCCAATAAAATACTTACGTAATGGAATAGTTCTCTACTTATTTATGTTAATAGCGAGTCCTTTTATAGGTTGAATCAAAAGAACTAGCCACTATAAAGAAAGTTGTCACTTCATACTAAAGATGTAAACACTTAACGCCCATTGGGAATTATCCATGCCTATTGTCGAGTTATCAACCACCACTGATTTCATGAAAATAGGTGGTTGTTAAGTAAAATACAACTTCAATGGTTGTTAGTACTAACAAAATGCCTATTGGGACTAGCTATTAGAGAGAAGTTTGTCTCAACACTCCTCCTTTGACTTTCTCATTTGTTTATTCAACTAATTTTAATGGTTATTGGATATTATCAATGCCTGTTGGGCTTCAATATCAACCCCTATTGAAATTTGAACAATGCCCGTTGTAGATTTCCAAAAAGATGTGAACTTGATGCTCTATTTTCAAGATTTTTAACAATACTTTAATGGTTGTTGGTGAACTTTCAATGCTCGTAAAACATCCTCAATGCCTATTGAGTTATTGAGAATTTCTCATTGGAGGGTCCAACAACTTTAGTTTAAACTACAAAACTTTTCCAACACCCATTGGTGAGATCTAACATCTGTTTTGAGATCTTGAGAATTTTTCTCAATTCAAGTCACTTGGTCTAATACTTGTTGCGAAAATGCTACCCTATTAAGAGATCAATAACAATGCCTGTTGCAAAATTGAAATGCTTGTTATGAAGTTCAATATGCATAACTCATGTATTTGAGTTATCCAACGCCTATTATAATAGAGGACAATGCTTATTGTGAAATCCAAAAGATTGTGCTCATGCTAGGGTGATATTCAAATGCCTTTTAAGTTCCTTTAGTGCAAATTGCTTGAGTCACAACACCAATTAGATTATGGCAACACCCATTGAATTCTCAAGCTTAGTTTGCTTAGTCTTTACTCTTTTAATTCTTAAAGTTTCCAATCATAACTCTTTCTCCAATTAATGTGATTCAATTAAATGATGTACCTATAAGAATTAATATAGATAACTTAGACAATAGTTAGCTCTTAGATGTGTTTATGATAATCAAAACAAGACTTTGATTTGTGATCATCAAAATAATACTTGGAACTTAAAGGTTTAACATTCTCCCCCTTCAGATGTTGGCAAACAATTTGTCAAAGTCATTCAATCTTACAAGACTAATAGGTGTACATCATATAATGTCAATCATTCTTTAACTCCCCCTTAAGTAAATAATATGTTCAATAAGAGATCATCCCTTGGCAAGATTTTCCAACATTTTGCTCATATTATATACACCAATATATTAAGTCACATTTCTTATTTCTCCCCTTTTGTCATTATCAAAAAGAATCAAACAAAAATAATAATGGAATATAGAGCATATAGAAAGAAAATTTTTTTATTGTTGTTGAACTAGGATGGTTAATCCTAAGTCTTGGACCTCTTTTGATCTTGACAAAGGAGATTGATCAATCTTAATGTTTCCATTAAGTGTTATTTTGCAGAATTATGTTAGTTTTTCAATTGGAAATTGGATGGAGTTCATAATCTTCAAGAAGGAAAAGTTCATCCAAATTCGCAGTCAGTAACTTTTAATTTGTGACCGCAACATAGCTCAAGAACAAGATGAAACTAGGCCATATGAATTCCCAGGCATCATTGTTTTCGCAACTCATCCAAAGATGAGAGTGTCAAAGTCACAGACGAATTTGCGGTCACTGTCGCGATCACGATTTTCATAGTGATTGAAGAAGGAACCAAGTCCACAACCACCATGTGCCAAGTATCCCAAGTATCCATTGAAGAACAAAATTCGTAAGGGTGACATTGTGGGTAGCGATCGCAATTCATGAAGATGAAAATTCTACTTCAAACAAAAGAATTTGCATCCTAAGTCGTGCCCTGTACAAGGAATGATTGAGACCGTTAGGCAATTAAATAGCAACGACTATATTTTTCTGATGGACAAATGAGGAGTTGACGCATAGACTAGCCGTTAGACACAAATATGGTTTTTCGCCAAAATTTTTTGCTCTTGTATGAAAATTGAAATGTCACGATCGCGAATCTTCAGTAGCGACCGCGACTCCTGCCTGTCATGCAATTAATGTAGAATCTGCCTAGCATGTCTTAGAGATTTAATGAGCTTCATAGTGTAACATTTCTTTGGTGGGTATGAGTTATAAATACTCCACCAAACAGATGCAAATGCAAGAGAATTCATTAACTTGTAACAAACTCTTAAAAATTTGCTACTTATTCTTTCAATTATTCTTTATGCTTTTAGTGATTGTTTGGAGTGAGCATTAAACACCAATTGTATTAGGTTTCAGTGTGAGCTTGTAAAAATAGTTGAGAAAGGTTTTAATGTGAGCCTGTGAAAATACTTGAGAGAGGTTTTAGTGTTAGCCTTAGAAAACACTTGTAAGAAAGGTTGTTGTGTGAGCCTTGAAAACACAAAGTGCAAAAATTAGATGTGAGCTTGGAAACACCATTTTGAGTGAGTGAAACACCCAATTATAGAGAATTGGAGAGTGGACGTAGGATTGATTAATACCTAAACCACTATAAATCCTTGTATCTCTTTTCTACTCTTTCTTTGTCCCTCACTTTAATTTTTTTTAAATACCAATTCAACCCCCCCTTCTTGGTGCCTAGGGCCAACAAGTGGTATCAGAGCCAAGTCTTACAAACAAGCCTTAATTGGGTGAGCAACATTCATGGCACAAAAAGGAATCCACTTACACCTCAAGCCCTACTTTGATGGATCTAACTATACTCATTATAAGTATAGGATGAAGATTTATCTTGATACAGATGTAGTGGACCTTTGGGATGTAGTTGTCAAAGAATGGAAGCCACCCTCTAAAGTAGTGGATTTAGAGTATGGAATTGAAGAACTCATTCCAAGGGAAGATTAGGTTGAAGCCCGTAGGAGGTCAAATGGCAATAATAATAGGGTAATAGCTATTCTTTTATACTCTCTCTTTAGGGAAGAGATTGAAAGAGTGCAACATTGCCAAATAGTTCATGCCATTTGGAAGACTCTTGAAAACTATCATAAGGGTACAACACTTGTTAAATCAAGCAGATTGGAGATGTACGTGATGCAATGGGAGCCCTTCATGATGAAAGACCATGAAAGCATCACAGAAATGACAAACAGACTTCTATCCATCATCACAAACATGAAGAAATTCGAAAAGACTTTCACCAACTATGAGGTAAACACGAAAATCCTTAAAACTCTTCTATTAGATAAGTTTGGTGTAAGAGTGTGCAACATTCAAAAGTCTAACCCAAAGATTAGAAGGGTTCCTACGGATTTGTTGATAGGCAAACTCTTAACTCATAAGTTAGCTTTACAAAAGGATGAGCAAATGAAGAAATTAAGGGGCTAAGGAGAAAAATAAAAAAAGGAAAGAAGAACCTTGGCACTGAAATCCTCAACCAAAGAGAAGGAGGTAGAAACAACCTTTAGTGATAAAGAGAGTGACAAAGAAGAAGAAGAGCTAGCAATGCTCTAAAAAAGGACTAAGGAGTTAATTAGAAGAAGAAAAGAAAGAAGAAGCTTCAAGAAGACAAGTCCTAATCCTAGACATAGATCTAATGAAGTCATTTGCTATGAGTGTGGTAAGCTAGGCCACATCAAATAGGATTGTCCCAAGTTAAAGAAGAAGAAAAGATGGGACAGAGAGAAAAAGAAGAGTTTCTCAGCCACTTAGGATGATAGCTCAAGTAAAGATGAAGAAGAAGGAGGAGTTGCCAACATTTGGTTCATGGCACAAGAAGACTCTCCAAATGAGGTAAGTACTTCATCCCACTCTCATTCAGATTTCAATGATTTTGATGAGATAGATGAAGAGCTTCTAGAGGCTCTTACTATGAGATGTGACAAATACAAGTTACAAATGAAGTCTTACAAGAAAAAATGTCTAAAATTGGAGGATGATTATAAATCCCTTAATGATCTTGTAAGCGAATTGAGAGCATCAAATGATGAGCTAAAAAAATCTATAGAAAATCTTTCCCAATCATCTTCATCATTGGTATCATTAAGAAAAGAGAATGACCCCCTAAAAGGAGAAGTCATTAAGCTTAGAAACTTAATCTCTAAGTTTCATAAAAGAAAGGAAGCCTTAAACACATTGATTGTGTCTCAAAGGCCATCATTGATTAGACATGGTTTAGGCTTCAATGGAGCCTCTTCATCATCACATATTACATTTGTTAGACTGTTAGAAACTCAAACCTCAAGTGTTAAGGTAATTGAGAAGAAAAGTGCTCCTAGAACTAAGCCTCCTAAGCCTAAGGGCAAAGAGAAGGCTCCCCGAAGCTCAAGAGCCAAGACTCAAAGAGCCAATCATGCTTTTATGTATAACAAAAAGCATGCTCGCACACACAAGCATAAACAATTCTCTACTACTTCTCATCACTAATGCATATGCATGCCCTCACATAATCAAAGTATGAGAAGGCCTCCTACTTATACTAAATTTATGCATAGGAGAAAGACTCTCAAGTCTAAGCTCTAATTTTATTAATGCATAAAATTTAGGCATGTTAACATTCATTATTTTATTAGAAAGGCTCACCTTAAATTAGAAGACCCTTCAACTCCTAGCCTACTACGACCTAAGTATGCTTGTGTACCTAATAAGAGGTGACTCACTTTTATTGTGTAGGGAAATGTGGCAATGACCAATAAATCAAGCAATTGGCATGTGGATAATGAATGTTCTAAGCATATGACTGGAAATAGAAAGCTATTCATGACATTGAACGAAAAAAAAGGTGGAGATGTCACATTTGGTAACAATGCCAAGGGTAAGGTAATTGGCATTGGAACCATTAGTAAGAATGGTTGTTCCTTGATTGATATTATTTTATTAGTTAGTGGCTTATAATATAATTTGTTGAGTGTAAGTCAATTATGTGACAAAGGTAATAAAGTCACCTTTGATCCTAGGGAATGTTGAGTCACCACATTAGTAGATGATGAGGTTATTTTCAAGGGTGGAAAGGAAAGGCAATACCTACTCAATTGACTTAGACAATTTGGCTAACCAATCTTTTAAGTGTCTTATGTCTTTGAGCAATGAAACTTGGTTATGGCATAGAGGCTTGGACATGTAAGCATGGATCTTCTACAAAACCTATCTAAAGGAAAGTTAGTGGAAGGCCTTCCTAAGCTAAATTTCACTAAAGACAAGACATGTGGTCTTTGCCAAATGAGGAAGCAACATCAAGCCTCCCATAAAGCTAAAAATGTTGTAAGTTCTTATAGACCTCTTCAACTAATTCATATGGACTTGATAGGACCCACTAGAAGTCCTAGCTTAGGTGAAAAGCATTATACGCTAGTCTTAGTTAATGATTACTCTAGGTTTACTTGGGTGTCATTTTTAGCTCATAAGAATGATACTTTTGATGCTTTGAAAAGTTTTACAAAAAGAGTTCAAAATGTACAGGGTTACTTCATTTCTTGTATTAGAATTGACCATGGAAAGGAATTTCAAAATGAGTCTTTTGAAACTTATTGTTTGGAGAATAGAGTTTTCCATAATTTTTCAACACCTAGAACACCACAACAAAATGGTGTTATAGAGAGAAAAAATAGAACACTAGTAAAAATGACTAGAAACATGCTTAATAAGTGTTCTTTACCAAATTACTTTTGAGCCGAAGCCATTAATACTTCGTGTTATATTGCAAATAGAGTTTTTAAAAGACCTATTCTTAATATAACATCTTATGAGCTATGAAATGGTAGAAAACTCAAGATATCATACCTAAGAGTATTTGGGTGCAAGTGTTATATATTCAATACCAAGGATAATCTAGGGAAATTTGATTCCAAGACCAATGAAGGCATATTCTTAGGGTATTCCACCTCTAGCAAGGCATATAGAGTCTTCAATAAGAGTTCAATGATAGTTGAAGAGTCTATGAATATTGTCTTTGATGAATCTAGTAAACTTGATCTCGGGAAAAGTGTTTTTGTTGATGATTCTATAGGTGACTTTGAAAAGCTGGAATTATAAGACACTACACGAAAAGAGGATAAAAATAAGGAAAGAGGTGAATCGTTAAAAGTAGATGAGGAGCCACAACATCAACAAGAAGATGAGCTAAGTTAAGATCTACCCAAAGATTGGAGATTCTCTAAATATTACCTCAAGGACTTGATGATTGGTGATACCTCTAAGGGTGTAAGTACTAGATCATAACTTCATCTTTTAGATAATAATTTTGCTTTTGTTTCTCAACTTGAGCCAAAATCAATTGATGAGGCTTTTGATGATGAGAGTTGGGTGCTTGTTATGTAAGAGGAACTTAACCAATTTGAGAGAAACAAGGTATGAAAACTTCTCCCTAGGCCTAAAGAACACTCAATTGTAGGTTGCAAATGGGTGTATAGGAACAAGTTAGATGAGCAAGGTCTTATCATAAGGAATAAAGCTAGATTGGTTGCTAAGGGATACAACCAAAAGGATAGATTATAATGAAACTTTTGCCTTCGTTGCAAGATTAGAGGTCATTAGAATACTTTTAGCTTTTGTATGCCACATGAATTTTATGCTTTTTCAAATGGATGTAAAAAGTGCATTTTTGAATGGAATTATTGAGGAGGAAGTTTATGTTGAACAACCTCCTGGTTTTAAGTCACATTGTTTTCCCAATCATGTTTTTAAATTGAACAAAGCCTTATATGGATTGAAACAAGCCTCAAGTGCTTGGTATAAAAGGCTTAGTTAATTTCTTTTGAAAAATGATTTTCAAAAAGGAAAGGTGGACACCACACTATTTGTTAAAAAGCACAAACATGATACACTAATTATACAAGTTTATATTGATGATATCATTTTTAGTGCTACTAATGAGTCTTTTTGTGAGGATTTTGCTAAGTGTATGACTAGGGAATTCGAAAGGAGCATGACAGGAGAGCTTAAGTTCTTTTTCGATCTGCATATCAAGCAAACCAAAGAAGGGATCTTTATCAACCAAGCTAAATGCACAAGCGAGATACTTAAGAAGTTTGGCATGGATGGTTGAAAAGTAGTCAAAGCCCCCATGAGTGATACCATCAAGCTAGACAAAGATGAATTGAGTAAGACAGTATATGAAAAAAGATATCGAGGTATGATCAAATCTCTATTTTATTTTACTACTTCTAGGTCGGATATCATGTTTAGTGTATGTTTGTGTGCTAGCTTCCAATCCTCTCCTAAAGAGTCTCATTTAAATGTCGTTAGGAGAATTTTCAAGTATTTGCATGGCACAATTCACTTAGGGTTATGGTATCTTAGGGATTCATCCTTTAGTCTCATAGGATATTCAGATGCAGATTATGCAGGTAGCTTATTAGATAGAAAAAGCATTTCCAGGACTTGTCAATTTATAGGAGAGTGCCTAGTATCTTGGTTTAGAAAAAAGCAAGTGTCAGTTGCCTTATCCACCACAGAAGCCGAGTATATTACTGCTAGTTGTTATTGCACCCAAGTCCTTTAGATGAAATAATAATTGATGGATTTTGGCAAAGTGATTGACCACATTCCTATTAAATGTGATAACACTAGTGCTATCAATCTTTCTAAGAATCTCATCCAACACTCTAGGAGCAAACACATAGATATTATAGACCATTTTCTTAGATATCATGTGCAAAAAGGTGATGTTGTGTTAGAGATTATTGATGCAAATCATCAACTTGTAGATATTTTCACTAAACCTCTCAATGAAGAAAGATTGAACTTCATTAAGAGAGAATTGGGAATGCTTGATGGAAGCTCCTTAAAGTGAAAATTTGATCTTATGTGTTGATTGTATATGTGTTGATTGTATGTCTTGTGTTTTCTTTGTGACATATTCCTCGTGGATCATAATTTTGATTTTTTCAAAAACTTACTTTCCATACTTATCCTTGCTGAATCATAATTCGTGGTCGCTATCTTCTATTCACAGTCATGAATTACAAGTCCAAGTCAACCGCTGTCAAACATCAAATCGCGGTCACGAGAATCAAGCTCCACTGCGAATTTTGGTCAATAATTCAAAATTTTTACTATTGTAATGCGTATTCCCGAGGAAATTTGTCCGTTATTCATATTTTTTGAAAAATCACAATCGCGATTCATGAATTCATAGATGCAAATTTGAGTAACTGCCAAGCCATTAAGTGATTTGACTGCCAACCGTTTCCAACTCTTTATTAATCCAACTCTAGCCATTTCTAGCAGTTTACACACCTTTTCAATGGCTATATAAACCCTCTAAACAGTGATTCTCATCACTTCATCCTACTCCAAACTCTCTAAATTCTCAAATTCTCTCCATCTTCTGCAATGGCTCCCAAGAAGATCTCAAGGGCAGATAAGGGCAAGGCTGTGGCTCAGCCATCTGCACCCCTTGCACTCCATCTAATGAAGGGTATCACAAAGGAGGAGAAAAACACTACAAGGAAAATTCTTCAAAGGTCATCCTCCCAACAAAATACCTTTTACTTTTCTATTGGAGACTTTAGGCATTAATGTAGAGATTCGTGCTTTCCTTTCCAACTTGGGTTGGAATGAGTTCATCTTTCTGGATGAACCCAGTTATGAAAAAGTTGTTAGGGAATTTATGTGCATGGTTCATCTGAGTCGTAAAGCCAATTCTCGAGCAAGGCAATACGAGATATTATTTTAGTCTTTTAGTGACCCATTTTTCATTACCTTTGAACAACTTTCCTCCCACTTCAACCTTAAATTCAGAGAAAACATTCCTTTTATTTCTTTGCTCTTGATGTCATATATTTCGAATTCTAGTTGGACATTTCTATTGAAACTAAACACGACCCTATAACTTCTTTGGCCAAACACATTAAAACCCTACCTCTTTGGATACTCTATCGTATCATCACCTTTTTCATAAATGCTAAAGGTGATGGTAAGTATCACAAAAGGACTTGGCATTTCTTTTTTGCCTTGTCAAAAATAAGCCAATTCAAACTGACATGTATCTTGTGGATCAATTAATCCACATGAGCACCAAACCTAAAAGCCAATTCCTTCTACCTTCACACATAATAATGATCTATCGCTTTGTAGGGGCATTTGATGAGGACAATGAAAAATTACTCACCAAGAAACTCCTTCCTTCTCAGAACTTTCTTTACCTTACCTACCTCATTAATGCCAAAGCCATACACCCAGACACATATGCTTATACCCTAGGTGTTTTTAGGGCTAAGAAAATGGAATCCTCCCAAGCCTTTAAAAGAAAGAGGCTCATCATTGAAGAAAGAGCCATATCAGTCCCCCCTCATCAATTAAAACCCAAATCCAAATTGTCTCTTATCACCATTAACTGAAAATTGGATAAGATGATGAGAATGATGAAGAGGTGATTCCTATTTCTCTCACATCTTCATAGTGACATGGTGGATTTGCAATAAAAGTTAGGTATTCTTCCTTGCCATCTTCTGGACTACACTGAATTTGAAGATACTCAAAAAGAAGAAGGCAATTAAGAAGTTGAGGATGGAGATGAAGAAGAAGGTGCCAATAATAAAGAGAAAGAAGAAACTTCTGGAGATGATGATGACTCTCCAACATTCTAGCTTAGGAATTCCTTATACTTTCTTTTTTGTTTTAAATGAAAACCTTGTGATCCCACAGTTTGTTTATGATGAATAAGATATGTTTCTTTGAAATTCCTTGTCTTATGTGATTGATGGAATTTACTTTTATGATTGCATTCTTATTAATATTTTCTCCTTATGAACACTTATCTATTTGTTATGCATGTGTTCTTTTCCTTTATGCACCTTCTTTTTGATCTTGCCAAAGGGGGAGAGATAGAAACAAGAAAGAATCTAAGTCTAAGGGGGAGAGAAAATAACTTGAAATTAATAGCATAAGTTGAGGGGGAGCATAATACTTATTATATATAGAATTTTTTTTTTAGAAATTTCACTTTGATTGATTGAATACCATATGTAGGAAATTTCACACTTAAGCATTCATTGAATCATATTACCACTCCAACTTCACATTCAAGCATTATTTTTTCCCTAAGGATCAATCTAAGTTATCAAAATCTGTTGTCCCTAGGCACCAAGAAGGGGGGTTGAATTGGTGGATAAAAATTTTAAAACAGAGATGAAGAGAAGAGGAAAGAACAATGAAGACACAAGGATTTTATAGTGGTTCGGGCAAAACTAACCCTACGTCCACTCCCTAATCAATCAATTGAGTATTTCACTAAATCAATGGTGTTTTCAAGCTCACACCCAACTTATTACAACTTGTGTTTTAATGGCTAACACACAACCTTACAACAAAGTGTTTTCTAGGCTAACACAATACCTCACTCAAGTGTTTCAACAGGCTTACACTTAAACCTTTCTAAAAGTGTTTTTGGAGGCTAACACAAAACCTTACAATTTTGGTGTTTAATCCTCACACCTAACACATGTAAAGAAGATGAAGAAAATAAGTAGCAAAGATTAAGAGCTTTTAATACTTGTAATAAATTTCTTAGTAACCTTCTTCATGGCTGTTTGGTGGGGTATTTATAGCCAAACTTCACCAAAGAGCCGTTGCAGATCATAGCTCACTAAATCTTTGAGACATGTTTGATAGATTTTGCATTTAATGCTTGTCAGGATGAAATCACGGTCGCTACTGCCTTTCGCGATCGCGAAATCCAAATTCTTCAAGGGAAACCCCGTTTGTTTCTAACGGCTAGTCCACGTGGCAACTTCTTATTAGTTCACTAGGAAAATATAGTCGTTGTCCTTCACCTACTTTCAGAAGTCGCGGTCGCAAGTTTTTCTTGCACAGGATGGGACAGAGGTCGCGAATCCAACTGCCAAATTGGTTAACTTTCTTCCACAAAGATTGCGGTCGCTACCAACAAGATGTCTCCGCGATTTTTGACTTCCAACAGTCTTATGGGACACTTGTCAGACTGTGGTTGTGGGTTTGGTTCCCTCTTGGAATTCTTTGAAATTTACGATCGCGACTCAGCCAAGACTTCTACCGCGAATTCATCTGTGTCAATCTGACTTCTCTCTTTTCAAGGATCGCGGTCGAGAATGACACTGCGATTTCGCCTGCTTGATTTTCAGCATGTCTTAACATGAGTTGCGGTCGCGATTTACATGTTACTTTGGAATTCATCAACTTCTTCATTTCTTCTTGAGAGATTAATTCAATTCTGCAACAACACTTATTTGAAATATTAGTGATGATCAATTTACTTTGTCAAGATCAAAAGAGGTTCTAAACCTAGGATTGATTATCCTAGTTCAACAATCTCCCCCTTTTTGATTTTGACAACTTAGATTAATCCAAAGTGAAAAATAAGTGTAGAGAA
>CATIWR010044931.1:0-69259 GCA_949677035.1 Omphalea diandra
GAGCCTTGAAAACACAAAGTGCAAAAGTTAGGTGTGAGCTTGGAAACACCATTCTGAGTTAGTGGAACACCTAATTGCAGAGAATTGGGAAGTGGACGTAAGGTTGATTATACCCGAACCACTATAAATCATGTTTCATTTTCTACTCTTTTTTATCCTTTACTTTAATTTTTTTTATACACCAATTCAAGTCCCCCTTCTTGGTGCACTAGGGCCAACAATCTTAATCAAAGATAAACTAGAAGTCAAAATGTATATTGATGATAATATAGAAAAAATTATAGCAGCATAGGAATAATATCTTAGAATGGCATTAGAGTTTTATAAAAAGATTGCCTTTAAGGATAGTAGAATAGATTCAAGATCTAACACAACTTATTTTCCAGTACATAAAATATTGATTACACTATTGAAACTATCAGTGTATGAATCATCTGAAAATTTTATTGGGGATTGTAATCTATAAAATTCAGCTTAATTCGAGTTATGGGAAATTCATAACATATTTATTATACAAAACTACAATCCACATCTTGAAACAAGTATTTCTACAAGATAGGAAAGGATAAAAGGGAATTACTAGTATAGGCAATTCTACTCTTAAAAAACAACGACTAAATAAATTAGACACTACTATCCCCATCTAAAGTTCCAAAATCCTCATTGAAAGTTTGTGGGCTTCTTTTTTCCTCTTAGATAAGTCAAAAAAGCATAATTCAAAATTCAAACTATAGATCTTCTAGGAAGTTTTAGTTCGAATATTACTTATCCAACTAATAAAGCAACAACCACAACATAAAAACTTGCTAATTAATAACAATACAATGTTGTGATAGTATAGTGCATATAAAAATACCATAAAAAAATTCAACTGATAGTAAAAAAAAAATGCAGCAAGAAAAGAGATTATTATACCAATTATTATGTTAATCTTTTCTCATAAAATGTAATCCATAATAGGCAAACAATAAAGCATACATATAGCCACCAAACTTGATAATCATCCAACAAAATCTAGTGCATAATCCCAATTTCCACTCCCTAAAATTAGGTTTAACTATATATACTAGCAATTTTAAACATACAAAAATTTTCTTCTGCTCCACATGTAAGAACATAGAAAAACCCTATCAAATTTTGCCTTACTAAAACACTATCTACCATATCAGTCTATCAAGAAACTATAATAACATTATTTTGGTTAGTCTTGTGCCAACATCTCAAGGTCATAATGATGGGAAAAACAAGCTAATGCAAGTAATTAGTTGCTCAAAGTTTTATCATTGAAATATATAATAAAAAAATGTAGGATTAATATAAAATATATCTTTTCCTATTATTCAACAACTTACAAGCTAACATAGTGGTGGACTCTTACATGTACACTGGCTATCTGCAATAGATGTTATGAAACAGACCAACTGTGATGATAGTGTGATGATGGTGAATAATTCAACCAAGTCATATAAAGAAAAAGTTGCACATGCCAGTCAAATTTTTGTACAAATTTAGCCTTTGACTTTTAATAAGATGTCTGTAAATTATCAAGAAAGACATTCATCATGAAAATCACAAATTTACTAGTAATTTTAATAATTAAGTTGAATTTTCCAAACAAACTTTAGGGTAATTGTAATATATTCAAGAAGACAAACTTTAGGGTAATTGCAATATATTCAATAAATTTAAAATTCTTTAATGGTTTTATTCAATGCGAATTACATAATCAACCTTAGGATAAAAAAGCTCATTTCATATGGTTTTGAAATAAATGAGACAATTTCATTCACGACAGAGACAATTTGGACCATTTCAGTAAGATTTCAAAAACAAACCTTTTAGTAACCTTTGTTGCTTGTTTACGACATTGTATCTGATGCTCTAGACTATATATCAATGTGGCTCAAGCCTAGGTGGACAAAAACCACCATAACATGATCCTTAGGCATAGATAAAAAAACAAAGAATGAATGTTAAGTCTAAATAAGTAGAAGAATATATATTACTTAATGAGGCTGCAATGAATTAAGAAGGTGATGCAAGTTCTTTTACATATATATATATATATAGACTAGCATATTGTGATGGTTTCTCAATAAGAACATTAGCAAGCTCCAAGATGTGAAGCTTCAATTCTTATGGATATTTTCAAACTTAAAGAGTAAGAAAGTGAAGAACAAGAGCAAGAAAAAATGTGGGAGAATGAGCACATAGCTTTGTACTTCCATTGATATAAATAAAGCTTAAAAGTTACAAAATATGGCTTAATAACAATTTTTAACTATTACATCAACTTTTCCTTAATTTAAGCAATATTTGTTCTCTTATGTCTTTGCTTAAATCAAGCAAAAATTATACAACCATAATTCATAAAATAATCAAAGTACAACTAATAAACTAAAGTTTAAACATATACAAAAAATGTCAAAATAAGAGCATGTGTTGTCACTTTATGCTTCAGCAACAACAATAACAACTCCTTTTTCATCCCGTAGTTACTTTGACATGCTTCAACACTCCTCCTTAACATAAGTGTTAGAGTGCATTTCCATTTTCTCTCTAATTTCTTCAAATCTTGCCTAGGTAAGGCTTTTGTCAGGATATTAGTAAGTTAATTCTCACACCTATAATGTTTGAGTTTGATTTCTCCTTCTCTCTTAACTTCCCTCAAGAAATAAAACTTCATTGTAATGTGTTTGGTCTTGCCATGAAACACTAGATTTTTTGTCATTGCAATAGCATATTAGTTATCACACAACATCTCCACTACATCATTTCCTAAATCAATAAGAACTTTCTTGAGCCATCTTGGTTTATAGAAGCAATAACTGCCATGTACTTTGCCTTTATTATAGATTAAGCCATCACGCTTTGGTTCTTGTTGTTCCATCCCACCATGCCAAAACCAATTGAAAAACCAGAAGTGCTTTTCATATCACCTTTGAATCCAAACTAATCAATAAAAACCAAACAACTTTGAATGATAAGAACTCTTATATAACACACCATGGTCTATTGTGACTTTCACATATCTTAGGACCCGCTTAGTTGTAGCAAAATGAACTTGGCTTGGAGAATACATAAACCTTGAAAGCATATTGGTTATAAACAAGATATTAGGCTTAGTGACTAATAAATATAACAAACTCTTAATCAAACTTCTATACACTTTAGCATCCATCTTCTTAGCACCATCTTCATTCTTCAATTTTTCACCTTTTACTACTAGTATTGCAACATGTTTGCAATTTGACATTACAAACTTCTCTGAGATCAACTCAATATAATTCTTTTTATGTATAAAGATGCCATGATAGTTGTCAACACTTTAATTCCTAAGAAATAAGATATAGGCCCTAAATCATTCATTTTAAATACCTTTTTTTAGCTCTTCCTTAAATTGAACCACCATACTTGGACTGCTACTAGTGACAAGCAAGTCATCAACATATAAAGATATAATTAGAACTTGCTTTTTAGATTACTTTACATAAAGAGTTGCTTCATTGCAACTTCTTTCAAATCCTAAACTTTTCAAATGCATGTCAATCCTATTCTACTAGGCTTTAAGAGCATGCTTCAGGCCATACAATGCATTTTTCAATAAATATACATGATCTTCAAACCCTTTAATCTCAAAACCTTGAGGTTGATCAACATAAATCTCCTCCTCTAGCTCACCATTAAGGAATGTTTACTTGACATCTAGCTATAAGACATTTCAACTGTTATGAGTTATAATTAAAAGTAGTAATCTAATGGTGTTAAACCTAACAATTGGAGCAAATGTTTTAGTGAAGTCAATCCTAGCTTCTTGAGCATAACTCTTCATAACCAACCTTGCTTTG
This sequence comes from Omphalea diandra, assembly GCA_949677035.1. Classification (NCBI taxonomy): domain Eukaryota; kingdom Viridiplantae; phylum Streptophyta; class Magnoliopsida; order Malpighiales; family Euphorbiaceae; genus Omphalea; species Omphalea diandra. The sequence continues at coordinate 3,849 of CATIWR010044931.1, forward strand.
TGTTTGTTAATTGATCCATTTGGATTAAATTTGACCCTAAAACCTTCTCACACCAATGACATTCTCTTCAGGCCAAGCCACCAATTGCCAAGTATTGTTATCTCAATCATCATTAGCTCCTCTTTTATTATTGCCTTTTATTGTGGAAAGTTAATAACATCACTGAAATTTTGAGGTTCTAATGATGCCATGTTGCATCTGTCACAAATGTCTTAAAGAGTTCTAGTCCTCTCACATCAAACTCCTCATCTAAGTTTGATTCATCACCACTAGTGGCTTTTTCTTAGGGTAAAACACCTTTAATTGAATTTTTGCTAATAGTAGTAGCTTTCTTCTAATCCTAATAAGCATCCTCATCAAACTTGACACTTCTTGCAATAATAATCTTTTTTGTTTTTACCTCTAATACTTTATAAACCTTTTAAATTGCTATTATACTCCATCATCACTCTAACATTAGCATTGTTGCTCAATTTATATCTCTTTGCATTAAGAACATGAATAAAACACAAACACCCAAACACCTTAAAATGGTTCATAGTAGGCTTAACACTAAACCATGCTTCAAATGGTGTTTTGCCTTCAACAACCTTGGTAGGCAATTTGTTGGGCATGTATACATTATTGTTGACAGCCTCAGCCTAAAATTCTTTGGGCACACCCTTTTCAAACATTAAACACGTGGCCATATTCATGATGGACTTATTCTTCCTCTCACTAACTCTATTTTATTGAGGAGTATAGGTTACAGTGAGTTGATGATAAATGCCAAACCTTTGCAAATATCTCTCAAATTATTAAGAGGTGTACTTAATTTCATTGTCTGATCTAAGCCCCTTGATTTGTTTGGAGCAAGAATTCTCAACTGCAACCTTAAATTTAATGAAGGAATGAAGTATTTATGTTTTTTGCTTTAGGAAGAACATCTAGTAAAACTTATTAAAATCATCAATAAAGATTAAGAAATATCTACTACTAGTTAAGGAAGGATTAGGTATAGGAGCACACATATTAGTGTGTACCAGCTACAACTTCTCACTTGCTATTCATGCTTGATCAGTTGGAAAAAGGGAGTTTGGTTTGGTTTGCTTGCCAAACTGATATACTCCACATACCTCACTAGGGTCACTAGCAGCATGCAAATCAAAAAATCATATTCTTCTTTTGCATATCAACAATTGAAGCATAATTAAAGTGTTCTAGCCTTTTGTGCCAAAAAATGGATTTATCAACACTTCTAATGCAAGCTTGAATTTTAACATTCAATTAAGAAATTTCTCTTGGACATGTTAAATGATAATGAACATTTACTAGAAAGGTAATATATTTCACATTTTTTTCTTTCTAAAAATAAAAAATAATCATTCTTCAGTAACTAACCTACACTCAATAGATTATGGCTACTATGAGGCAAAAATAAAACATTAATGATTAGTTTTGTAGTTGAGAAAGTGTTCATAATAACAACTCTTTTTTCTATCATCTCTAATAAGTTTCCATCTCTAATTCTCACTTTTGAGAAGTAGCTCCTATCGAGAGCCTTAAAAATTTTCAAATCATTTGACATGTAATGTGTGCAACCACTATCAACTAGCCAAGCACAAGAATGATTGTTGGCAGGATTGCATTCTTCATGAACCAGTGCCATAAATAACTTTTCTTTTTAAGGTTTAAGGTTGTTGATAACCTATGCTTGCTGGGGTTGAGTTTGCTTTTGTTATTCTGCTTTACACACACTTTCTGCATGACTAAATTGCTTATAGGACCTGCATTGCACACCAGGTCTATACCAGTAAAAATTTTCAGTGTGAGGCCTCTTATTATAGTGAGGACAAAAATGGGGACTTCCTTTTTCTTCCTCTTTATCTAGCTCTACCACCAACCTTTTTAATTGTTGTCATTAGATTGCTTACTAATACTAGCACTTGCTAAGTATTCACCTTTTGGTTTGCAAATAAAGCATTATAAAAGTTCTCTTTTTCTCTAAAGGCCTTTTTCTATTCACTAGCTTATAGAGCATTGGCAAGCTTAATAACAATGAGCTTAGTTAAGTCTTAAAAGTCTTCAAGAAAGGAGATCTTAGTTTCAAATCTCTCTGGAAGAGTCACCATGATGTTATCAACAATTCTCTTCTCAGGGAGGCCACCATGACGTTTTCAACAATTCTCTTCTCAAGGAGGTCTTCTCCAAGCAATATAATTTGATTAACAACCTTCATAACTGTATTAGCATAAAACTTGATAGTCTCAGAGTCCTTTATCTCAGCAGCTCAAATTCCTGCCTCAAGTTAAACACCTACATTTGCTTAGTCTTCTCACTTCACTGAAATTCCTCTTTCATCTTGTCCCATGCTTTCTTAGTAGTGTCATAAGCCATGATTTTGATGAATATCACCTCACTTACAATTGAGTGTAAGTAAAAGAGAGCCTTATATCTCTTGGCAACCTCCTCAAAGTGATGCTTAAGTTGATTTAGAGTTAGATTTTTAGTGAGAGGATTTGGTTCCTGCCTTGTCTCGACAACCTCTCAAACATTAAATGCTCTTAAATAGGCTTTCATTTTTATAGTCCAAATCTAATAATTCTCACTAGCAAAGATTGGAGGAGTTGCTCCTAAAAATGTTGTGAAAGCCATGACTGAGATTGGTGTTTTAAAGGTTGTTTTAGTGGGGTTAACTCATTAGTTTTCTCTCTTTCACAAACCCATTTTTCTCTTTTTTTTTACAAGCTCTTTAAGATCAATGCAACTCTAATACCATCTGAAGGATATTTTCAAACTTAAAGAGTAAGAAAGCGAAGAACAATAAGAGAAAAAAATATAGAAGAATGAGCACACAACTCCATACTTCCATTGATATAAACAAAGCTTACAAAAGTTACAAGAGTATGACTTAACAATAAATTTTTACTACTATATCAACTTTTCTTAATTTAAACAAGATTTGTTTTCTTATGTCTTTGCTTAAATCAAGCAAAAATCTTACAACCATACTTTATAAAATAACCAAAGTAAAGCTAATAAACTAAAGTTTAAAGTGTAATTAAAACTAGTGGTCTCTGAAAGTAGGGCCAAATTCTATTTGGTCATAAAAATTAATTTTATTTAATCAAGTCGCTCAACTATGATTATTATTTCAATTAGCAAAATTAGAACAAATTAAGAATAACTGGTAACCTAAATAATGACGTGCCTTTTATTATATATAAAATTGGATGACTTAACTAGGATAGGAATATATATGGGAAGGTAGTAATTGTCTTCATATCATCATTCAAATCACCAATTATTCTTAATTTGGCTGAATTTTTCTAATTAAAATAGTAATCATAATTGATTGATTTGATTAAACAAAATTAATTGACCATTGATTTAAATTACCCAAAGTTTAAACATATATAAAAAGTGTCAAAATGACTGCACTTGTTGTCACTCTATGCTCCAGCAGCAACAGTAACAACTCCTTCTTTATCCAATAGCTGCCTTAATATGCTTCATCAAATACTCTATTAAGTGACCTCAGTTCTTTCTTAAAATCTATTATAAAAGACAACACCAATTATGTGTTAACAAAAATTGTGGAAAAACAAATACTAAGGACTCAATTGGTTTAATCACTGAGATGATTTCCACAACTGTGAGGGTGAGTTTAAACCTACAATGAGTGATAAATAAAACAAAAAAAACTGTCTCTCAAATATATATATATATATATATATCACATAAAGAAAAAAGAGTATAAATTTATTTCAGGCAATTGCACTCCACTTTTACTTTTCATTGCAAACCAAACAAGGCCTTAAAGAATCAATCATTTTTGTCAAGCTAAACTTAAAGGAAGAGTAAACACACCAAGATTAGGTCCTTTAGGGTAGAGCTGACGAACTCTTTGCTCTTCTAAGCTTGGATGCACATACTCAATCTATAAAACAAACAAAATAACCAAAATATAGAAAATTTAATTATTAGAGATTATATATATATAAGGTTTTTTTCAATCTTACAATGTAATTGTAGCCAAAACATAATTTCATTCAATATACGTGGTCACCATATTATAATGCGAATTTTATAAAAATTATGAACCTAATTTTTTTTATTGCAGTTAGGTCATTGAAGTATAATTAGTATTGCAATTAACATATTACAGCTGATTAGTGTATATTTGGCCACTAGAGAGCTGACATGAAATAAAATATTAATTTTATAATATGTGATGTCATAAACTAATTTTTACTTGTGGTCACCATATTATAGTGCAAATTCTATTGCAATCATGAAATTAATTTTTTTTACAATCACATAACTGCAGTCATAATGTTATGCTGAATCACTGAATAAAAATCCAATATGGCATATACTCTAAAATCTTGTTTGGATCAATTCTTAACATTTATGAATTTATCAAAATCTGTATAATTAAGAAATTTAGATTTTTAATGAGTTTTTTATTCTATGGATTTTAAAATTATAACTTGTATGATATGCATATAATATTCATATGATTTTAAAAAATTAAAATTAAAAGTTAAATAAAATTTCTCATTAATTAATATGAGAGATTCAATAAAAACTCTCCTCCTAGATGAGTTTTTAAACTCTTTCTTTTTCACGGATTTTGATAAATGAGGAATATTAAAAAATTCTTAAGTTTTTTTCTTTTTTTTTTTTACACTCAAATAAATAATTTAATCTAAATCTAAGTATTTCTCTAAATTCACACATCAAAATCTCTCAAACCGGTCATTATGTAGTAACTTCAACTATTAGACAAAACTCCTTGAAAAATTATATAAAAAATATCAAGAATTGGTGAATCATGATTATATTTATATTTCATTATATTTTTATAATAATATATGATAAAATAAATTCAGAGAGTAAATACATTAGAGAACTTTATTTGAATGATTAAAATTAAACAAAATTTTGGAATTTTGAAAAAAAATGATGATATTCTTTTTATATGATAATTTATACACATGGTCACTATATAAAAGTGTGAAATTTATTGTAATCATGAAACTTTTTTTTTTTTTTTGCATCATCAGCCACGTGTCACCATATTTCTGATGTCACATATTATAAAATTGATATTTTATTTCACATAAAATTAATATTTTATTTTATATCGACTCTCTGATGGTCGGATATAAACTAATTGACCAGAATATGTTAATTGCAATATTAATTATAATTTATTAACTTGATTAAAAAATTAATTTCATGATTGTAATAGAATTCGAACTATAATATAACGATGACATGTATAAATTACTTGATAGAAAGGGGGTTATGAATGTTGAACGATAAAATAGAAAATATGAAATAAGGGCAAGGGTAAAATAGTAAAAGAGAAGACCGTTAAAGCAGTTGACATGGAAAAACAAAGCGAGAAAAGGAAAGAGTGGGCCACCGCTAAAGCCTTCAATTATCTGTCCATGCCGAAGCAAAGAAAAGAAAATTACGCCTAAAACTTTTGAATTTATTGTCCGTTCCATTTGGTGGATTTTTTTCCCGTTGGCTCTCTATTCAGATCTCAATTTTAATCAAGGTAATAATTTCATCATTCTTTTTCGTTTTCTTATGTGCACGCAATTGAATTTCCCATGTTGGTTCATTTATTTGAAAGAAACTCTTTGAATTAATGTTTATTTTGCGTTGTTTTATAAGCTTGTCTCGCATAGTTTTAGAGTGCATGGAGGATAGAATCAGAGGAGATTCTGTTTTCCTTTGTAATTTTTTGAATGCACTTGACGTAGGAGAAATGATGTATGTTAAAAGATTTGTCGTGATGAGAACTAGGAAGTAAATAATGGGTATGATTTGTTGATAGCGATAAATAATATAACACTCTTTGTGGAGGTGATTGGGAGAAATTCGAAGATGGTTTCTTTCTCAGTAGATGGTTTTCTTCTTTTTTTTTTTTTTTTTTTAAAAAAAAGCTTAAGTTATTTCTATCTGTGTAGTATTTTCCCCTCTGAAAGCAGATGCCGACTTTCAGGGAAATAGACGTCTTTTGATGTGGGATTATGGTGCAGACTCCAGAGTTTTGTTTTTTTATTTACACTTTTAGGCGAAGAGGGCTAGGGGTGGGGGCAAGGGGAAAGGCTTTTAGATAGGAATTCAATAGATGATTTGGCAAAGGTTCGAGTAGCTTGGAATTAAGGATCTTTCACTTTCCAAATTAATAGTATATTCACTTGGTGCTGATATCTGAATGCATTTGTTATTTCTCTTTGGTTTTTTTTAATCTTGTAAGTGGTGGTCATTGATTCATTGTTTTGAGAACAATCTAGTGTAGGTGTCTTTCAATATGGATCTTCCTATGACCGGTGTTGAATTTGTTCCAGAAAAAGAGAAAATTGAGAATGGAAAAGAGGGATGTCCTGCATTCCATTGTGACCTTTATGACACAGAAATAGTTCACAAAATAGCCCAAGTATTCCTCCCTGGATTATCAGCAGCTTGTGTTGACAACACGACAGGTGGCATTTTTAGGTCACCTGCTTCAGTGGCTGTTGATTTGAGAAAGGAAATGATTGACTATCTCACCCAGCTGAGTGAAAGCTTTGTTGCCGAATCTGTTATACTGGAAGGTGGTCCAGATACAGAGGTATCTGATCATCCTTACGATATCATTTCTGATTTTGTTGATGATTTTACAAGTTCTAAAAGAAATTTCTTTAGTCGGGTATCGGGATGGCTACTGAGTGAAAAGCGAGAAGACAAGATAGATGATTTTGTACAGGAAATGGAAATAAATGGGTTTTGGTTGACAGATAGGAGAGAATTAATTGCCCAGACTTTGCTTAAGAATATCGATTTCAAGAACACATTTCATTGTGACAAAAAATTCAATACTGCTGAAGAGCTAGCAGAGCATGTTATCAACTGTGACTTCAGCTCCATGAACTGCATGAATGATGGGTGTACAGTAGTCTTTTGTGCTAGCCATATAGAGAATCACGATTCAGTTTGTCCTTTCAAAATAATTCCATGTGAACAGAAGTGTGCAGATAACATCATGAGACGTGAAATGGACAGGCATTGTATAACTGTCTGTACAATGAAGCTTGTGAACTGCCCTTTCTATGCTGTGGGTTGTCAATCTACTGTACCACGATGTATGATTCAGCAACATTGTTCAGATGACTTTAATTCACACTTGGTATATGCTCTTAAAAACATTCACCAGGGAGCTTCTGAGGAGGATTTGAAACAACGGGCAGATCAGATAATGCAGGTGAGTCATAGGTCAACTCACATTTAAGTTTCTGTGATTCTTAGACAAACAGTAGGCCAGTAGCTGAATTGTTAGAAGAAAGTCACACAAACTGAAGCATTCTAATTTTGGTTTTGTATCGTTTCTGAAATTCTAGAGGGAACTAATTAAAGTAGTTGTGAGTCTTTGTGTTCTTAAATCTTTCTCTGATTAGGCAAAATCTTTCCTTTTCTGATACAATCTAGTCCAGTGGTAGCTGCAGGTTTTCTTTCAAAGAAACATGTAATTGAGCTAACCTGTACTATTCTCATGCTGTAGAGGAAAATGAAGCCATGAGTAGAATCCATTCTCTATCTACAAAGCACCACTCAAGTTAATTAGTACCAGCTAATTAAACACATATAAAGAAAATTCTTGCACGTTTAGGTATGTCAAAATGTGTATGGAATTAAAGTGAGTACCGCATGTTTCATATTTTGTACTTAACTAATTTATCCTTACATTCTTAGCTGTCTAATTGCCATATAGGGACAATAATTTTTGTAGGGAGTCTGTGTATTAGATATAGATACTTGAATGGTTTGGTTATTACATCTGCCAAATCTTCTCTTTTTTACTTTTGTTTTTTCGGGATATTTCTTTGTGTCTGCGTGCATGTGTTGGTCTTTAGAGGAGCTGGTAGAGGGGGTGGTAGAAGCTGAGATTTTTGGAACCTGTGTAGTGCAAACACTACTTTATAACTGAAACATTTTTTATTTTCTATTGGAATTACTCCCGTGAAAAGTTAGGAAGTAATATACTTCCACACCTTCAAATTTTGACATCATATTGACATTTTTTTTTTTTTTTCTGAAATAACATTTGCTAGACTGCAATAAATGTCATCTTATGCTCAGCATGATTGTGTAACTGCAGACTTACACTTAGTCCAGAAGGGAGCTATGCAATACGTTGTTCAAAATGGTAAAATAGGAGATTGGACATCAGTTGTTACTGTATGGGATTGAAAATATGGAGAGACATAATTACATTTGCGTTTCTTGGTATAAATTATTTAACTTGTAGGCTTAAGTGTGATTACCAGTTTTGCGCAGAATAATCTTATAAAATGAAACGGTTATGAAAGAACATTCAATTTCCATGACGAATGTATAACACCCCTTATGAGCTGAGTTCCTGTTTGTAAATGAAAGTTCTTGTACTACTTTGCTTTTAAAAGTGAAAATTCCTTAATGCGGAAGGGTCCTCCAAATTTTAGTGAAAAGCTATTTAATTAAGGAAAATGTAAACGATAAACTGTTGATAATGTTATAACCTTTACCTAGTCTGCCTCTCATTTAATTTGTCTGGTTACCAGGAATGAAGAAATCTAGGTGTCACACAAAATATTTGAAATTTTATTAATAAAACAAACATTATTGTCAATTGATAGATTTGTGCTGTCTTTTCCATGTACTTGGCAGGATTAAAGGAATGTATGAATTAGTATTGGTATAGTTTCCATTTGAATGATGGATCACTCATTGGTTATGCATTATCCAGATGTGCAGCATATCTTGATTATGTATTGTTACATGAATTGCTTCACAATACCTAACCAGATGTCAAACTTCTGATTTTCCATGACAGTCATCTTCTGGTCAGCTAGAAGCATCTAGAGATGCAAGATCTTTAGCCCTCAGTGTCAGGGTTCTTGATGCAAAGCTTGGGCCATTAGAAATCAAGAGTGGCAAAAAGATTAGTGAAGAATCTGCTGAGGCTGCAAACAACATTTCTGACAAGTCTACTGAAGCTGTAAATAAAGCTACTGAAGAATCATCTGAGGCTGGCGTTGTTGCCAAAAAAGTTAGTGAAGAATCTGCTGAGGCTGCAAAAGACATTATTGACAAATCCACTGATGTTATGGACAAGGCTATTGAAGAATCATCTGTGACTGGAAATGGCGTTAAGAACATTAGTGAAGCATCTGCGGAGGCTGCAAATGACATTAATGACAAATCCACTAAGGCTTTGTCTATAGCTATGGAAGAATCATCACAGGCATGTGTTGGTGCTAAAAGGGTTGGTGAAGAATCTGCTGATGCTGCAAAAGACATTAGTGGCAAATCCACTGATGTTACAAACAAAGCTATTGCAGAACCATCTGAGACTCGAAATGGCATTAACAACATTAGTGAAGCATCTGCGGAGGCTGCAAATGACATTAGTGACAAATCCACTAAGGCTATAAACAAAGCTACTGAAGAATCATCAGAGGCTGGTGTTGTTGCCAAAAAAGTTAGTGAAGAATCTGCTGAGGCTGCAAAAGACAGTATTGACAAATCCACTGATGTTATGAACAGGGCTACTGAGGAATCATCTGAGACTGTTAATGGCTTTAACAAGGTTACTGAAGCATGCGTGGGGACTGCAAATGACATTAGTAACAATTCCACTGAGGCTACACATAAGGCCATTCAAATATCATCTGAAGACAGACATGATTCTACTGAAAAATCCACCAATGCCACGAACAAGGTTGATGAAGAGTTTATTGAGATTTCAAATTTAACAACTCATGCCTCAGAGGAAGCTAACAGCCAGGTTTCAACATAAATCATTTGCATTTTGCTCTCAGGAAATTGGGTTTTCTTCATCTTTCCCTTTACCTCTTACGCTATTTTTTTTATAGGAAATTCATTTTTGACGATGAATTTCTTTTAATCATGCAATTTCACAATATGGCAATACTGTATTATTTAATATATCTTTTTGGGGCAATGACATCACATAAATGTAAGGTATCTTTACACCAAAACGTCAGACATGGATGATCCCAATTGTCAACTGAGTACACATTTACAGAAAATGGAATGTTTGGAAGATTTAAAGGGTAGGTGTTGGATGCTGCACATACAGATAAGACCAATGTTATTATCAAATAAGCAACATCTAAATCTTTCCTTGGATATCCTTATTATCACCACCATGCAGTGCTCTTCCAGAAGCTCAGCTTGCGGCCTTCTGAAAAGGATCACATAAATTAGTTTATGTGACAATGCTACCTCTTTTGTACTTTCATTACTCTCAACAAGAAGTGACAGCTTCACAGCCAATATCCCTCACTGGGGTGGAGTAGACGGCGAAAATAAGAAAAGACAACACAGAGATACAAGAAAGAGATGGTGAAAGTCACTGCATGATTCACAAACAAAATATGCTTAATTAGCAGCCATCATCCCAACATTAACACAAAAACCTATAACATAAAAAGGTAAATTATTAACATAAAAAGGTCAAAGATTCACAGCCAAAATAAAAAATCAATTACTTGATTGATCCTGAAAGGTTGATTATTGCACAAAAATTTTATATCCGATTGAGTGTAGAGCAACGGATTTATTTATTTTCAGATTGATGGGGTTTCATGTTTCGAAACATTTTAAGATCAGTACCATTAAAAAAAGATTTGATATTTCTGTATCCAATTGAGTGTACAGCAAAAAAAGAAAATTTATTGTGTAACTGGAAAAAACAGAGAAACATTTGGTCGATGGGAAATTTTAGGAAAAGAGTGATGGGATCCATTGAACTGACATGGATAAATGGTCTCCATGAAGTTGAGCTGTAAAAACAGTGTGGATCTAAGACATCAGCAGGTAAGTGGCCAAAAAAAAAGGCGCCATATCAGTTTTCCAACGGTTTACCTTTAAAAGACCAAGTGGGGTTTATGGATTAAGAAAATTTAAACTTTGTATGAATTTTAAAAGTTAGAGGTATTTAATAATAATTTTTAAAAACTCTTCAAAGTCAGAGATATTTAATAAAAATTTGAACAGATTTTAAAAAATTTATAAAAATAAAATATTCAATAAAAACTTTTAAAAATATTAAAAATCCATAAAAATTAGAGTATTTAATAATAACTTTTAAAGACTTTAAAAAATCTTAAAAATTTTGAGAATATTAAAATGCAACTTTTATAAAGTCTGTAAAAGTTAAATGATATTTAAAAAGTTATTAACTTTTAAAAATAATAGATTTTTATAGACTATTAAGTAATTTTTTATGTAGTAATATAAATAGAATATTTAAAAAATTTTCTTTCACATTTTCTTTAGACTTTTGTAGACTTTGAGTGATTTTTAAGTGCTCTAGCTATTCCAAGAGGACTAGGCTTAGCTTGCACTTCAAATAATGAATTGAATGAGAACTAAAAATTAAAAAATTTGAGTTCTTTGTTAAAAAAATTCAAGTTATTTTTTGTTACTATTTTAATATTAATATGATTATTATAAAATTATTATAATTATTTATAATTATAATATTATTCTTAATAATATAATATACTTAATATTATAATATGTTAATAGATTATAATATTTATCGCAAACGACTTGTTATAAAATTTTTGCTAATGTATTATTTATGTACCTGCTTCACTTTTTCTTCCATTATAAATCTGAAAACTTAAGATTTCAAACTTAAAAATAGGAAAAGAAAAATAGAAATTATAATGGCACAAACTTCAAGTATGATAAAAAAAAATACATATGAGGCAAATTACTCTAAAAAATCATTGTTAAAATAGTTATAAAAGCATAAACTACCAATAAAATTAGCAATACTTATCATTAAAATCAAATATGAAAATTTTGTGTTAGTGTAGAAATACAAAAAATAAACTTTATTATAATACATTAAAAATTGTAAAAATTGTAATATATTATTCGATTAGGCATTCAATTGTAGTTGGTGCCATAGGTTTGTTTGCATAAGAAATATAAATTCATTATATTATATAAGATATTAAAGATTAATAAAAGTCTAATAATGTCCATAAAATTCTATCAATATCTATAAAAAATTTTTAAAATAAAGTCTTTAGTCATTTGTAAATTTACTCTATGATCATCATTAAAATCTAAGAACTCTATAAAGTCATTCACTTAAAAAAGTCTATAATTATCTTTAAAAATCTCTATTGAATATACCCACCCAAGTGTTGGTTTGGTTCATAAGAAAATTATTTTGAAGTTAGTCATCAATTATGGTATCACCTGATATAATTATAATAATAAATTTATATTTATTTTATTAAGTAATTAAATGATTGATTAAATAATTAAAATCAATATACTAATAATAATTAAAATTAATTAATATTTACAATATATTATTATTTTACAAAAATTATGGTCTAATTAGCATCTTTTAAGTAAATAAAATAATGAAATTTTAATTATAATTGAATTATTATAATGAATTTCAGTAATAATATAAGTATTTTGATAAAATAAAAAAATTGTAGTTTTTTTATTAACTATTTTTTCTTTTAGTTCTTTTAATTATATAGAAGCCTAAATACTTATTAAAGTGACTAACATGAAAAACTTCTTATATTGTTAAATTTTCTAAATTATTTTTACCTGAAAAATTTCTTATATTGTTAAACTTTATAAATTATTTTTAAGTGAAAAACTTCATATTATTGATTTTTATATTATTTTTTATGTTTTTACTTGCTATATGCTAAAATAGAAATATATTATATTGCTAGTTGACAAATATATATGATAAAAAATATTATGCTATCAATACAATTACTTAATACATAGGAAATATATATCTAAATATATATATAATTAAAATTAGAATGTGTGACTTCAATTATTTACATTAGGTTCACCAAAAATAGCTTCGGAATCCGTATGAGATTTCTCTAAATAAAAAATTGGTCTAATGGTCGTTTATTGCCAGAATTTAATATAGATATAAGATGAATTTTCTTCTTAGTGCATCAATTTATTATGCTAGTGATATTATTTCTTTTGTGTGCTCATAATGAATTGAAAATAGTTTGAGTTAATTATTCTAAATCCTTTAATATTTGTTGTATTTAATTAAATCATTCTTCATTATTTAATATTATATTAAATCATTTCTTAAGTTTACTTTATTATACTAAAAAGTCATTCGACGTTAAAAAGGATCATTTTTCATTAGTGAAAGAGAATCTATTAAAAGTGAACCTTGTATTTTAGTGAATTAATTAGTCTAAACCTCTAGTATTTGTGATATTTAACTAAATCATCATTACTTTTTAAAATATTATACTTAATCATTCTTTATATTTGTTTCATTACACTAAAAAGTCTTAATGACATTCATATAAATTTAATGGAAAAACTTTTTAGTATAACAGAGTAAAACATGAGTGATGATTTAGTATAATATTGAAAAGCGAGAAACAATTTATTAAATATAACAAACGCCAGTGGGTTCAAAATAATAAACCCAAATAGTTTCAATAATTTACTTTTTTTTTGTTCATTTTGGTTATAGATATACTATATGAATTGTAATATTAAAATATATGACAAGAATGAAAAAGAATTCTAAATAAAGGTGTCAATTTTTAATCTGACCTTAAAATTTGAACTAAACTTGCTTAAAAAAAGGTAACTTGAACTCAAATGATCTTGAAATGATTCAAAAAATTTTGGGTCAAATCGCGTCAGGTAAGGATTAATTTGATGAATTGAGATCGAAACTTACTCAAATGGACCAATTTGTAACCCAATCCAATTGATTCAATGACAATATAAAAGAACATAAATGTTATTACTAAATATATATAAACTAAAAAATTAAAATAAAAAAGAAATTTATTTTAAAAAGTATTTAGATTATTTAATTAAATTTAAATTTAAATTAAACTTTAGTTTTAATTTTAATTTATATTTTATTCAAAATGTAATGATATTTTTGTAGTTTTATTAAATTTATTAATTTTATTGTGTCTTTTCATATACCTAATGCTAAGTTATTATTTATTGTGAAAAATTACTTACTAAAAATAAAAGTTATTTATTGTGACAAAATAATTTTCATAATTTTTAAATTATTTAATATAGAGATAAAAATATTATTAAAAAATATTATACCTTCTTATATATAATTTGATGGACACTAGAAATTTGGTACTAATATATTGTAACAAAATATTATGATAAAAAAGTTGATATCATAATTTATGCTCATTTGTTAGAATACAAATATTTTAGTTTGTTGGCCTAGGGCACCAAGAAGGGGGGTTGAATTGGTGGGTTGTTTTAAAATTAAGAAGAAAATTTATGTGTTTAGGAAGTGAAGAAGGAGATAAGAAGAATCAACACAAAGGTTTGTAGTGGTTTGGGTGTTAACAACCCTTACGTCCATCCCTAATTATACACAATTGGGTATTTCACTCAATTAACCTGGTGTTTCCAAACTCACACCAAACTTATACAACTTGTGTTTTATGGTCACACAAAACTTATACAAGTTGTGTTTTCTAGGCTCACACAAAAATCTCTTACACGTGTTTTTAGGTTCACACTATAAACTCTTACAAGAGTTTTAGAATCTAGACTAACTCTCAATCTTCTTACAATGGTGTTTATTACTCACACCAAACAATCAACAACACTAAAAGAACAGTAAAAGAATGAGTAGCAAATTGGCAAGAGTTTGATTACAATTAATTCAATTCTCTTGCATTTACATCTGTTTGGTGGAGTATTTATAGCCCACATCCACCAAAGAGACGTTACTCTAAAACTATCCCCAAATCTCCAAGTTGTGCTAGGCAGATTTCGCATTAAATATTTGTCAGACATAAGTCATAATTGCTACTAGCATTTCACAGTCATGAATTTTTAATTTGCACTTAAGAGCCGAAAATCAAGGCAGAGAACCTTGTTCTGTGTCTAATGGCTAGTTCACATGTCACTCATCCATTGGTTGTCTAAGAAAAATAGATGTATATTCTACCTGCTTCTTAAAAGTCAAGGTTACGAGTTGTCTTTGCCTTGGACGCGATTGAGATCGTGAATTCCTCTGTTTGACGAGGAAATTACAACTTCTTGAGTCGCGGTCATAACAAAAATTCACTCTCGTGATTTTTGATAACCAACGGTTACTTTGGACACTTGGCGTGTTGTGGTTATGACTTTGGTTCCCTCCTTTGTCACTATAAAATTCGCGATCACGACACAAGACGTGATAGCCACTGCGAATTCCATTGTGACTCAAGCTCATTTCCTTCAGTTAAGTCGCGACTGTGAATTCGATCGCAAATTTCTCTGGCCTAGCTCCTTCCATCCTTATAGCTTATTCATGGTCGCGATTTAGGAGATATACACCGTGAATTTGGATGACCTTCACAAGGTTGGAGATTTTGATTTCCATCCAACTTCCAATTTAAAAACTATCTTTTAAACTGCAAAACAATACTTAATGAAGACATTATAACTGATCAATCTCTATTGCAAGATCAAAAGAGGTTTATGACTTAGGTTTAACCAACCTAGTCCAACAATCTCCCCCTTTTTTATTTTGACAACTTAGATTGATCTCATGGAAAATCAAATGCATGAGTTGTGAAGTTGGGATGATCAATGATTAATGAATACTTAAAAAAATTCTAGTCAATGATCAAAGAAAAATTCTAAGTACTCTAAGTTTGAAAAGAAATGCTCCCCTTTAACTTATGTTTTTCTGTATTACTTATTTTCTCTTCATGCTTCACTCTCCCCCTTTGGCAAGATAAAAAAAAGGGTTAATATGGAAGAGTAGATGAAATGCATAAAGGTGAGAGAAAGTGGTCATAAAAAGCAAATAATAGCTCATATAGTTATAAGAAATGCAATCACATAACATATGAGACAAAGAATTGCAAATAAAACACTTTTATTTATTTATAAACTATGAGATCATCAATGTTTACATCAAGAAATTTAAAAACACAACAGAGAAAGAAAAACATAAATCCTAAAGACAATTTAAAAGATAGAAAAATTGTCATCTTATCTAGAATCATCTTGGTCAGCTTCATCACCTTCCTCAACTTTTTAAGTGTCCTCCTCCTCCGGTGTGTCTTTTTAATCTTCAAAGTTTGGAAGATGACAGGGAGGAGCACCTACTTTCTCTTGTAAATCCATAAGGTCACTGTGTAGGTGGCACATGAGGAGAAATCTTCTCTTGAGCATCCTCATTACCTTGTCCAATTTTCGATTGATTGAAGATATCGACCAGTTTGTATAGGCTTGTTTTTTATATAGAGATTTTGGACTTAGGTTTTGGTTGAGGAGATGAGACTGGTTGTTCTCCTTCTTTAATGGCAAGCTTTTTCTTTTGGAGGCTTGGGATGTTTCTAATCTTTTTGCTCCAAAAGCAACCATAGTATAAGCATAAGAATTAAGGTGAATAACATTGGCATTGAAGAGGTAAGTGAGGTCCAAAAATTTTTAAGAGGGAAGAAGCTTCTTAGTGAGGAATTTTTCATTTTCCTCATTAAGAGCACCAAAATATATATAGATGGCAGTAACATGAGAAGGGAGAAGAAATTGACTCTTAGGTTTGGTGCTCATGTAAATTAGTTGATCCACAAGATATCAGTCAGTTTGTATAGGCTTATTTTTAATAAGGCAGAAAAGGAAAGCAATATCCTTTTGGGATACCTTTTCGTTACCATCTCCTCTTGCATTAACAAAAAAAGTGATGATACGATGAAGAATCCAAAAAGGTAAGGTTCAGATACATTTGGCTAAGGAGGTTTTGGGGTCATGTTTGGTCTCGATGGAAATCTCGGACCAAAACTCAGAATATTTAATATTAAGAGCAAAAATGATGAATGAAATATCATCTTCAACTTGAAGGTTGAAAAGATTGGATAATTGTTCAAAGGTGATGAAATAAGGGTCTCCAAAAGCACAAAATACTAACTTGTATTGGCTAGCACAAGATTCAGATCTCTGACTTAGAGTCACAGTACACATGAACTCTCTCACAGTTTCCTCATATCCAGGCTCATCACGAAATATGAATTCATTCCACCCTAAGTTAGACAAAAATTAATGGATTTCATCTTTGATTCCTAGCGACTCAAAGAGAAAGGAAAAAGGGATTTTGTTTGAAAGGATGATTTTAGAGGCATCTGCCTTATAGCAATCATTCTATTCTTTCATAGTCCCTTTCATTTGGTGTAGAGCTAGGGGTCCAGAAGGTTGTGTTAATGTCTTTCCCTTTTATGCTCTTGAAGCTTCTTAGGGGTCATTTGTGAGTTAAGGGAAGATTTGAAGATTTGAGAGTAAGGAAGATGATGGATTGAGATATCTTAGCAAGAGTGATATGAATCATTATTTGGGGGTTTATATAGGCCAAGAAAGGGTGTGAAAATGACTAAAAATGGTAAAAAAAGAATTAAATGAAGAAGTGCAGTGGTTGGCAATCAAATCACTTAAATGTGTGGCAGTTACTCAAATTCATGACTGTGAAATGAAAGTTGCGACCGCTAATTCTGAAAAATAATAGACAAAAAATCCCAGGGAAAATAGCACGTTCAATAGTAAAAAGTTTTGAAATTTGAACAAATTCATGGTGAGGAATGAATTTCACGACCATGGATTGATGTTTGTCAGCTGAAAAGATGATTGCTTGTAATTTGTGACTGTGAATCACGTAATAACGACTGCAAATTACAAGGCAAAAGGATAACTATGAAATTTTAAGACTTGACATCTAACACTATGATCTACCTTGATATTTTGATGTTTAATTCATGCAAGTTGGCATTGAAAAGTACAATTGCAAATGAAATTAAGACATCTAAAAGAATAAATATCATACACATCACAAGGTAATCATTCAATCATGAAATAATGCAACATGTAAAATGATCTAAAATTTTCACTTTAGGGAGCTTCCATCAAGCATTTCCAATTCTCTCTTAATGAAGTTCATCCTTTCTTCATTGAGAGGTTTAGTGAAAATGTCCATAAGTTGATGATATGTATCTATAAGCTTTAACACAATATCACCATTTTGCATATGATTTCTAAGAACGTGATGCCTAATGTCAATATGTTTGCTCCTAAAATGTTGGATGAAATTTTTTGAAAGATTTATCGCACTAGTGTTGTCGCATTTGATAGGAATGTGATCGACAACTTTGCCATAATCTTTTAATTATGGTTTCATCTAAAGGACTTGGGCGCAACAATAACTTGAACCTACATACTCAGCTTTGGTTGTGGATAAGACAACTGAAACTTGCTTATTGCTAAACCAAGACACTAAACATTCTCCTATAAATTGGCAAGTTCTAGAAGTGCTCTTTCTATCTAAAAGACTACCAGTATAATCCGCATCCAAGTAACCTATGAGACTAAATGAAGAATCTCTAGGATAACATAATCCTAAATGCAATGTGCCATGTAAATATTTGAAAATTATTTTGATGGCGTTCAAATGTGATTCTTTAGGATAAGATTGAAATCTAACACACATGCAGATGCTAAACATTATATTAGGTCTAGAAGCGATAAGATAAAGTAGAGAATCGATCATACCTCGATATCTTTTCTCATCAACTATCTTACCCGATTCATCCTTGTCTAATTTGATGGTATTACTCATTGGTGTTTTTGCTACTTTAATCCATCCATACCAAATTTCTTGAGAATGTCCTTTGTGTATTTGGCTTGGTTGATGAAGATCTCTTCTTTAGTTTGCTTGATTTGTAGACCAAGGAAAAACTTAGGCTCTTCCATCATGCTCATCTCGAATTCTCTAGTCATACACTTAGCAAACTCCTCACATAGAGATTCATTAGTAGCACCAAAAATGATATCATCAACATAAATTTGTACTATTAGTGTATCATGGTTATGCCTTTTTACAAACAATGTTGTGTCAACCTTCTCCTTTTCAAAATCATTTTTCAAAAGAAAAGAACTAAGCCTTTCATATCAATCTCTTAGAGTTTGTTTCAAACCATATAAGGCTCTATTCAATCTAAAAACATAATTTGAAAAACTATGAGATTCAAAATCAGGAGGTTGTTCAACATACACTTCCTCCTCAATGACACCATTTAGAAAAGCACTCTTGACATCCATTTGAAAAAGTTTAAAATTCATATGACATGCATATACTAAAAGAATCCTAATGGCCTCTAACCTTGCCATAGGGGCATAGGTTTTATCATAGTTTATGCCTTCATATTGGTTGTAACCTTTTTGCAATCAATCTAGCCTTATTCCTAGTGATGAACCCTTGCTCATCTAACTTGTACCTAAATACCCATTTGCAACCTATAATTGGGTGTTCCTTATTAGTTGAATTCCCACATATTGTTTCTCTCAAATTGGTTGAGTTCCTCTTGCATAACAATCACCCAACTCTTATCATCAAAAGCCTCATTAATAGATTTTGGCTCAAATTGAGAAATAAAGGCAAAATTATTATCTAAAAAGTTAAGTTGAGATTAGTACTTACACCCTTTGAAGTATCACCAATGATTAAATCTTTGGGGTAATGCTTGGTGAATCTCTAATCCTTGGGTAGATCTTGACTTGATAATTCTTCTTATTGATGTTGTAGTTCTTTATCCACTCTCGATGATTTGTCCTCATCATTATCCTTGACTTCCTCTCTTGTAGTGTGCTATAATTTCAATTTCTCAAAGTTACCTATAAAATTATCAATAAAAGAATCTTTTTCAAGATCAAGCTTACTAGATTCATCAATTACAACATGCATAGACTCTTCAACCACCCTTGAACTCTTATTAAAGACCCTATAGGTTTTGCTAGAGGTGGAATAACCTAAGAATATACCCTCATTAGTTTTTGAGTCAAATTTTCCAAGATTATCCTTGGTATTCAATATATAGCTCTTGTATCCAAATACTCTTAGGTATGATATCTTAGGCTTTCTACCATTCCGTAGCTCATAAGAAGTTTTATTGAGAATGAGTCTTTTGAAAACTCGATTTGGAGTATAACATAAAGTATTGATAGCTTCGGCCTAAAAGTACTTTGGCAAAGAATACTCATTGAGCATAGTTCTAGCCATCTTTATTAGTGTTTTATTTTTTTTTCTCTATAAAACCATTTTGTTATGATGTTCTTGGAGTTGAAAAGATGTCAAAAATCTCATTCTTTTGGCAATAAGATTCAAGACTCATTTGGAAATTCCTTTCCATGGTCACTTCTTATTGAAGAAATGAAGTAACCTATTCATTTTGAATTCTTTTTGCAAAACTTTTAAAAGCATTAAAAGTATCATACTTATGAGCTAGAAAGGATACCTACATAAACCTAGAGTAATCATCAACTAGGACTAGTGCATAATGTTTCTCACCTATACTAGCACTCCTAATAGGTCCTATTAAGTCCATATGAATTAATTAAAGAGATCTAGATGTACTTACAACATTCTTTGCTTTGAAGGAAGATTGATGTTGCTTCCCCATTTAGCAAGGACCACATGCCTTGTCTCTAGAAAACTTTAGCTTTGAAAGACCTTCCATTAGCTTTCTTTTTGATAAGCTTTGTAAGAGCTCTATGCTAACATGTCCAAGCCATCTATGCTATAGCTAAACTTCATTACTAAGAGACATAAGACACTTAAAAGATTGGTTAGCCAAATTGTATAAGTCAATTAGATAGGTATTGCCTTTCCTTTCACCCTTCAAAACTACCATAAAAGTGGTAACTCGACATTCTATAGGGTCAAAGATGACTTTATTACCTTTGTCACATAATTGACTTATACTAAGCAAATTATGTTGTAAGCTATCAACAAGTAAAACGTCATTAATTAAAGAACAACCATTCTTACCAATGGTCCCAATGCCAATTACCTTACCCTTGGCATTGTTAACAAATGTGACATTGCCATATTCTTTTTCCTTTAAGGCCATGAATAGCTTTTTATTGCTCATCATGTGCTTTGAGCATCCACTATCCACATGCCAATCATTTGCTTCATTGGTGGCTGCCAAACACCCCTACACAACACAAATAAATCATTTTTGCTTTGGTACCTAAGTATACTTGGGCCCTAAGGGGTTAGGTTTTAAAGGATCCTCTAACTTGAGGTGAGCTTTCCTTATGAAATGATAAACATTTATGTGTTCATACCTCATACAATAATGACAATGGAGTTTAGACATATGTGTCTTTCTCCTATGCATTGCCTTGGTATGAGTGGAAGGGTTTTCTCATGCCTACATGATGTGTGTGTAAGCATGAACATGTATGAATGCGTGTTGGTGTAAATTTTATGTGTGTTTGAGTGAGCATGCCTTTTATTGTACATGTATGCATGATTAGCCTTTTTAGCAATAGGCTTAGGGCCTTGTTGCACCTTTCTCTTACCCTTAGGCAATGAGGGTTTAGTCCTTTGAGCACCTTTCTTTCCAACAACCTTAATACTTGAAGTTTGAGATGTTGAGGCCTTAATGAATGTTGTGAGTGAGGGAGTAGAGAAGTAGAGGCTCCATTGATGCCTTGATCATGCCTAATCAAGAGAGGTATTTGTGATACAATGAGTGTATCCAAAGCCTCCTTACCCTTGTGGAACTTAGAAATAAAGTTTTTAAGCTCAATGACTTCTCATTTCAAAGAGTCATTCTTTTTTCTCAATGAAACTAGAGATGAAGATGACTTGGAAAAATTCTTCATAGACTTTTTAAGTTCTTTAATGAAGCCCTCAATTTACTTACAAAAGTGTTTAGGGATTTAAATTCATCCTTTAATTTAGTGCACTTCTTCTTGTAAGTTTTCATTTGTGACTTATATTTGTCATATTTCATAGTGAGAGCTTCTAAAAGCTCATCATCCACATCATCTAATTCATCAAGTTTAGAATAGGAGTAAGGTGTAGAGCCTGCCTTATTAGATGAATCCTCTTAAGCCATAAAGTAAAGGTTTGCAACCTCTTCATCTTCATCACTTGAGATATCATCCCAAGTGGCTTTGAAGCTCTTTCTTTTTTCTTTGTCCCCTTTCCTCTTCTTCTTCAACTTGGGGCAATCATATTTGATGTGGCCTTGCTTAACACATTCATAGCATGTGACATCATTTGATTTCTCTTTGAGAGTTGGAGTTGCCTTATTAGAGTTCCTTCTTTCTTTCTTTATTCTAATAAGTTCCTTAGTTCTTCTTGAAAGCATTACAAGTTCCTCCTCCTCCTTGTCACTCTCATCTTCACTTGAGGCTACTTCTACTTCCTTCTCCTTAGATGAAGATTTGAGTGCCAAGGTCTTCCTTTCTTATTTTTCTGATTTTTCTCGTTGACCCTTCATTCTCTTCATTTCTTCATCCTTCTTTAAAGCTAACTCATTAGTCAAGAGTTTGTCTGTTAAGACATCTGTTGGCACCTTCCTTATCTCTGAATTGGATTTTTGGATATTACACACTCTAGCACCAAATTTTTCAATAGGTAAAGGTTTCAGAATTTTAGAATTTACCTCATAGTTGGTTGAACCCTCTTAAACTTCTTCATATTTATGACAATAGTAATGAGCCGATTTGTCATATCTGTTATGTTTTCTTCCTCCTTCATCATGAATAGCTCTCACTCTGTCACGTACATTTCAAGTTTGCTGGATTTCACTAAGATGGTGCCCTCATGATAGTTCTCCAAAGCCTTCCAAATACCATGAGCAGTAAGGCAATGTTTGACCTTTCCAATTTCTTCTCTTGAAAAAAAGCTTAAAAGGATTGCAATGGCTCTTTTATTTCTGCCATTGGATCTTCTGTGTGCTTCAACTCACTCCTTTCTAGGGATTACCTCCTCACTTCCATCTACTACTTTGGTGGGTGGCTTCCACTCCTTTGTAATAATATCTCATAGATCTACCACATCCGTATCTAGAGAGATTCTCATCTTATACTTCTAATGAATATAGTTAGCTCCATCGAAATATGGCTTGAGGTGAGTGTGGATTCCTTCTTGTGCCATGATCTTTACTGACATAATTAAGCTTTTTAGTGAGACTTGACTTTGATACCACTTGTTGGTCTAGGTCACCAAGAAAAGGGGTTGAATTGGTGGGTTGTTTTAAAATTAAGAAGAAGATTTATGTGTTTAAAAAGTGAAGAATGAGATGAGAAGAATCAACACAAAGGTTTATAGTCATTCGGGTGTTAACAAACCTTACGTCCACTCCCCAATTCTACACAATTGGATATTTCACTCAACTAACCTGGTGTTTTCAATCTTACACCGAACTTATACAATTTGTGTTTTATGGCTCACACGAAACCCTTACAACTTGTGTTTTTTAGGCTCACATAAAAACCTCTTACAAGTATTTTTAGGCTCACACTACAACCTCTTATAAGAGTTTTAGAATCTAGGCTAACTCTCAACTTTCTTACAATGGTGTTTATTGCTCACACCAAACAATCAACAACACTAAAAGAAGAGTAAAAGAATGAGTAGCAAATTGACAAGAGTTTGGTTATAATTAATTCAATTCTCTTGCATTTACATTTATTTGGTGGAGTATTTATAGCTCACATCCACCAAAGAGATGTTACTCTAAGACTATTCCTAAATCTCTAAGTTGTGCCAAACAGATTTTGCATTAAATGCTTGTCAGGCATAAGTAGCGATCGCTACTAGCATTTTATGGTCGTCGATTTTCAATTTGCACTGAGGAGCTGAAAATTACGGTAAAGAATCTTGTTCTGTGTCTAACGGCTATTCCATGTGTCACTCATCCATTGGTTGTCCAAGAAAAATAGTCGTTGTGTTTTATCTGCTTCTTAAAAGTCGCGATCGCAAGTTGTCTTTGCCTTAGATGCGACTGAGGAATTCCTCTACTTGATGAGAAAATTACAACTTCTTGAGTCGCGGTCGCAACCAAAAATTCGCTGTCATGATTTTTGATAACCAACAGTTACCTTGGACACTTGGCGTGCTATGTTCATGGCTTTGATTCCCTCCTTCGTCACTATGAAATTTGCGGTTGCGACACAGGACGCGATAGCCACTGTGAATTCCTCAGTGACTCAAGCTCATTTCGTTTGGCTAAGTCACAGCTGTGAATTTGCCTGCTAATTCCTCTAGCCTAGTTCCTTCCATCCTTAAAGCTTATTCGCAATCGCGATTTAGGAGATATACACTGCAAATTTGGACGACCTTTGCAAGGTTGAAGATTTTGATTTCCATCCAACTTATTATCTTATAAACTGCAAAACAACACTTAATAAATACATTAGAAACTGATCAATCTCTATTGTCAATATCAAAAGAGGTTCATGATTTAGGTTTAACCAACCTAGTGCAACATAGTTTAATAACTCAAAAAACTCAAACCTTTTTACAAATTTTTAATTATATCAAAAACTTCTCATTGAGTAAATTACACTCTAATTTGATGAATTGAATTCAATTATATCCTAAATCAAAACCAACATCTAGTAAAGTGTATATTTAAATTCAATTAACCTTTATATTTTTTGAATTAGTTCAATTAGATTCAAAATTAAGTTTAAATATTACTAAGATAATATTTTCTTTTTACTCAATTTTAATATCTCTTTATAAAAATATTAATATTTTACTTTTATTTTAGTTGATAAATAATTAACTTTATATTAATTTCATGGCTTTTAAATTACAAAATGTTATTTTTATCTACTTAAATAATAAACTAATAAATTTTCAATTTTTATTTTAAGGATAACTTTTTTAGGAATGTTCATATTCATCTCATGTATTGATTTTTTAAATATTTCTTATAAATTTTTATTTTAAAATATTAAATAATTTATTATTTAAAATACATAAAGTAAATTTTTAAGAAGAGATTGAAAGAATTTTTTTTTTAAATGAGAGATAGAGAGATTTATAAACTATAATTTTATAAATTTAAATATAAAATCATCATATAAAAGTATGTAATAAATTTAATTAAATAAAAATGAGATTAAATTGATTAAATAATTAAAAGTATCATATTAATTAAACTCATGCAATTGATTTTTTAAATACTTCTTAAAGTTTTTATTTTAAATAATTAAAATAATTTATTATTTAAAATATACAAATTAAAATTTTAAGGAGAGATTGAGAGAAATTTATTTAAATGAGATATTTAGATATTTTATAAATTAAAAATTTAGATTTTATAAATTTATAAATTTAAATATAAAATTGAAATTCTTCATATAAGAATATATAATAAATTTAATTAAGCAAAAAAGATTAAATTGAATATAAAATAATAGCATAATCTTAATTAAGTTTGTGTAATAAAATTTTTAAATATTTATCAAGTTTTTATTTGAAAGGTTTAAATAATTTATTATTTAAAATATAAAATTACCTTTTTTAAGGAGATATTCAGAGAAATTTTTTAAAAAAATTTTAGAGATTAAGAGACATTATGAATAATAAATTTAAATTTTAAAATTTTTATTTTTGAGATTAAAATATAAAATTAAATTTGTTATACAAAATTTCATAATAAATTTAGCAAAATGTGATTAAATTGAAGGAAAATAAAAATATAATTTCAATTAAGCTCATATAGTTGATTTATTAGATATTTCTTAGAAGTTTTATATTTTAAATAATTTAAAATTTTATTATTTAAGAATAAAAGTTAATTTTTTAAGAAGTTTGATAGAAATTTTTTTAAAAAATTGAGAGATTTTATGAATTATAAATTTAAATTTTAAAATTATAATTAAAAATATAAAATCAAAATTCATCATATAAAAGTACATAATAAATTTAATTAAGTAGAAATGAGATTAAATTTGAGAAAAATAAATGTATAATATTAATTGAACTCTAAGCTTGATCTTGGGTTTGATAGAACTAATTGAAAAGTATAAAGATCAATTAAGTTTAAATATATACTTTGTTCATTTTACTTTTGACTTCAGGTAGAATTAAGATCAATTTAGCAAATTAAGAAATCAAGTTTGGTATTGCTATTGAAAAAAAAATATGATTGTAATACAAAACAAAAAGAAGATATTCTCTCCCTTGATTAAGTATAATATTTTTCAATGTAAGTTTTATGAGTTAAAAATTTAATTTTTAAAAAAAATATTTGAATATTTTATCAATAACAATTTTTTACTTATAAAATTTATATTAAAAAAATCTATAATCACATATGAGAAATAATTTTTTCTATTTTTTTAATTTCAAAATCAGATTTTTCTAATAGCATTATCAAACATCCTTAGATTATAATTGACTCAAATAAAAGTTTTGGATTCAATTAAAAATAGCATAAAGGTTTGGATTTTTTAGGTCATTAAATCAAAAATTTATCATAATTTCTTAATTAATTTAATACACAAAAAAATTTATCATAAGTTTACTTATTTTTTATTAATAGTTCTGATAAATTTGATTTTTGTCATGGTGAAATTGCATATTAAGAAAAAATTAATTATGTCACATAAATTTTTATTATAATATATAAAATTTGTTGTAACGAGTGGTTTGTCATTATTGAACATTATATGTTTGTTTGTAATTAATTTAAATTATAATATATGATTTGAAGATAATTTTATATGTACTTAGTTTGATTACTTATTTTCATTATATTTAGTCATTTGCTTAAAAAATAAATTATATCTAATTTATTAAATATTTAAATAAAAATAAAAAATTTTAATCAAGTTTTATTTTATACAAAATTTATCTTACTAAAAATAATTTTTTAAAAAAATTATTATTTTTCTTTTAATAAATTATGTTAAAGTATTTATAAATAATAAAAAATCTAAATAGATATTTAAAAATTAAAAAATTAAAGATTCGACCCAAACTCGAAATTTTTTTTACATGTAAAACCCAATGAGCGGCTTGAACTCAATCTAAAAACACCTCAATTCAAAAGATGATTCAACTAAAAAAATGATCCAATACAAAATGATCGACTCAATTCATTTGTCACCTTTAATTACAATTATAAATGAGAAATATTTGAAAGACATATAAATGATAAAACCATAAAAAAGAAAAATATTTTATTATAAGCTCATAGTTGACATATAATTCGACCTTTAAAAAAAAAAACTCATTAATGACATTACGTAAGTTGCGTTATTTGCTTATAAAAATATAAATAGTAGATAAAAACTGCAGTGTCATTCTCATTCAAGTCTATTATAGATTGCATTACAATTTGCCGTTTACGTTAGATAGTAAGATCGCTCGTGGATCTGCTTAGATAATACTGAGCAATTTAAGATAGGATTTGAAGTCTATATGTAATATTCTCATTGAGAATATTTGTCTTTTTATTTTGTTATCCATTATATCACTATTATAATATCATTTCTGAGTAGAAGTAACAATATATATTACGTAATCATAAAAATGAGATATTTTTGACCATTTTGTCTTTGTATTCAACAATGATGTCTTTTCAATATTTTCATAACTATTAATACGTTTGTTTTTTATACAACTTGTAATTTGACTTTGTAGTTCAGTCATTTTTTAAAAGGATATTGAGTAAAAAAATGTTAAAAAAAAGTTAATTTATAATATTTGCTATTATTTAATATTAGCTATTGTCTTTTTTGCTTATATATATATATATATATATATATGAAAAAGTGTAATGGTAATTTAAATCTAAACATTTGCATGCCAGTGTGATTTTGGTATAGACTTTAATAATTATCAATAATGAAATTGAATATAATATTAGCTCAACTCATATTTTCGTCAAAATTAATAATTGTGTGATAAGTTATAATTGTAAAATATAGAAATACAAAAAGCATGCCAATCAAATTTTATCATCTTCTGATACTAATTTTACTAAAAAGTACATCACAAATACATGAGTTAAATTAATATTGTATTTAATTTTACTATTTTGACCTATTTTACAATATTTAAAGTTTGAACTAGAATTACAACATAAAAATTTAAATTTAAGTTACTATTAGGTCTTATAAAAATTATAACACTTAAACCATTTGCATTACGTCTCTATGTTATATGTTGATGACTTATTTCATAAACTATTAAAGAGGTTACTGAAATCATTATGCTGTTATTTATTAAAGTTATGTTGTTTTTTTTATTAAAACTAATTTTGTTTTTCTTTTTTTAGTGGTAAAATATAAATTCTATATAGAGCTCATAGTATGAATTGAATGATTTCCTCTCATATATTTACACATAAGTTAGAAATTGAGGTAAGATTTTAAAGTTATAAATATTAAATTATATAATAATTTAACTTACAAATTATGATATTAATGACAACATTTCAGTTGCATAAAAAAGACCATTTAAATTAAAATTTAAAGCAATTTATATATACTAAAAATTTGATCATTTATAAACTTTATAGATGATGAAAAATATATTACTTTTTGCCAAGTTGATCACTTAAAGCCCAAGAAAGAAATTGAATTGGATCTTCTTGATAAGATAATTTTTGAGATGATTTCATAATAATGATAATGATAATAATAATAATCAATAAGAATAGTTTCATGAAAATATTTGATATGAAGACTATATTTTAATCATAGCATTAGTTTTATATCTGTGCGATACACAAGTTTACTGAACTAAGAGATTTTAATTAATTTTTATTGTTGTTTGAGTGTGTGTGTGTGTGTGTATATATATATATATATATATTCTCATAAGTATTTATTGTATTTACTGTTCTCTTATTTTTTAAAATTCTATTGTAAATAGCATGCATGAATTTTTTTTTGTTACTAAGATAATTTGATAGTATTTTTATTCTATTTTATTTATTTTTTAATCTAACTTTATATTTCATGAATATATCATTTGATATTTTATTTACGTCCTTCGAAAATTTTATTTTAATATTTTTATCCTTTGAGTTATAAGTTTGATTGATATTTTTTTAGATTGTATTTTTTTTATTAATATTAAATTTTTAATTTTATATATTTTTTGTATTCAAATTTTTTTGTTTCAATGGTTAGATTATATCTTTAAAGGGCATATTAATATTGTATTTTTCTATTATTATTGTTGTTGTTATTAATTTTTTTGTATTTATTAACTATGTGTGTGTGTGTGTGTGTGTGTGTGTGTGTATATATATCCTTTTTTTTTATTATCTTTTACATTTATAGTTATTTTTGTGGCTTTAATTTTGCTCATTTTTCCTTTTTGAAATTGATGCAACCATGGATGGCAAACCCAAATATCCACTCCAACTTCAAGGTCCAACAATAAATAGGAGACTCGAGAAGTTCAAAGAGGCAATTGGAGCATTTATGTAAAGAGGAATTACACTTGAATTAGCCCGATAAGAAAAATGGAAGTGTAAAGCCCAAATTGAGCATGCATAGGATTTAGACACTTTAAAAGATGTAATTAGCTTAATCCAATGAAGTCTAATAATGGAAGATTTAAAATGCCCAACAACATTTGACCAAGACAAGAAAATAAAGGCCCAAGCTATGTTTTGATAAAATGATAAAGACCCACAAGTCAAAGATATTTCACATATTTGCTTAGTTGGTATTGTCTTCCAATTCCTTTTATAATTCTCCTTTCATTTGCTAAATATCTTAACATATATTTTTAGGATTTTTTGTTAGTATTTTAAACTTGTAAGCAACTTAATTTAAGTATTCTAGTTTAGGGAAAACTCCTTGGTGGAATTCATCAATGGCCAATCACATAGTGATATTTATTTCCTTATTGCATTAGGATTATGATGTTTAGCTATTATTTAGGTGGCCAACCTAGCCCTAATAGAATTGTAGATATTTTGTCTAGGGTTTTTGTTCTTTCATTCTAGTCAAGAAAGTAATCATATAAGACTATAAATTGCCCCTTCCATTTGACCAAAAGGACATCAATTGAATATATTTTCTTTGGCAAATTTTATATTGTGAGATTGTTTCTCTTCTTGAGTCTTGAAAGAACTTGATGAGATTGTTGAGTGAATACTTGATAATTTCACAACTTATTGATTCTAATCTTAAATTTATTTAGTTAATTTAGAGTTTGAATTAATATAACAAATTTTTTATAACTTAGATTACTAGAAACATATTTTCTAGATATCCAATTGTAATTTAAAGATCAGCTCCATTACTTCATTTCAATAGATTTAGGCAACTTATTCCTAAAGTATATAGGTAAGGAATCAATCCAACCTTGTTCCTATCATGTGGTATTAGAGGCAAGGCTTCAAAATCAAGAAGATATCCTTTAAATTTGTTGTTCTTTATGTTCATCTTGTTCTTGCATTCAAAAGGAATCAATCCAACCTTGTTCCTATCATGTGATATTAGAGCCAAGGCTTCAAAATCAAGAAGGTATCCTTTAATTTTGTTGTTCTTTATGTTCATCTTGCTCTTGCATTCAAAATCACATGTTATCTCTTCATTGAGATCAATTCAAGGTTCTTTCATTCTTTGCGACTCTAATCTATTTTCTTTACTTTTCTATTATTAAAATAATTGGTTTTTATCATTGAAAATTGCATCAAAATTCATTCTTACATCATCAAATTTGGTTTGGAACTGCATGCTTTGCAAAAATTCCTAAAATTTAGGAAATTACAAATTGATTGATTTCTTTACTCAATCTAGATTCTACTCCATCTTTTGTGTTCCAATATGCTTTTCTTTCCTTTCAATCATTAAATTAGTTTGTTTTATTATCATAAATTATTATTTTATTATTGAAATCAATTTAGAATTGCATGCTTTATAAATTTTTTTTAAATTAAGGAACTTTGCAAAATAGCTTGTTTTCCTTGTTCTATTTGGATTTCTTTATTTCTTTCCATTCTAATTTGCTTTCCTTATTGATTAACCCTTCTTTTGGGTTTAATTTAAAATAAGAAGCACTTGCATCAAGAAAATTCCTAAAATTTAAGAACTTTATAAAATTTCCTAAAATTTAGGAAGAACTCACCATTTGATTGGTGCTTTCTTTCCATTAAGATTTCTTATGATTTTTGGCATTTAATTCATTTATTCTTTGTGTTCCAATAATTCTTTGGTATTTATTGTGTGTATAGGGCTCAATCATATGCTCCAATTGAAAGAAAATTGCAATTTACGATTAGTATCCCAAAATCCTTCAATTTGGCTTTTATTTGATTTCTTACATTGTTTAAGTTGCTCTTTGCGATTTCTTTATTTTCAATTCTATTTTAAGCTTATAAAGTAAAAAAAAAAAAAAAGGAGAAAATAAAAGTTTAAAAAAATGTTAAAAAGAAAAGAAAAGAAACACAAGAAAGGAAAGAATCTAAAATTGCATAATAGCTTATTTTGCAACTTAAGGAAGCTTATTTTGCAACTTAAGGAAGCTTATTTGAATCTTTCCAATTCCATTTGGCCCAAACTTGCTTTTCCATCAATTTTGAGTTTAAAACACCACTTTGAAACTTCTAAATTCTTTTTTATCTTTAATTTGCTATTAAGCCTTTAATTTTACCTAAACTTATTTTCTTTGCAACTAATTGTGTTATTTTGAATTTCTTTATTTTCTAAGTCTTTCTAAGTTTAGTTTTTACTTTTTTTGTGATTTGATTGAGCTTAAATTGACATAAAGCAACCTTAGTCCTCGAAGAACTTAAGAAAAATAAATTTAAGAGATAAAAGGCAAGAGAGGTGAGCCTAAAAAAAGGTAAAAACCTATTTTTGAGTTAAACACAAGTGTGAATGCCATATATTGAGTGTAAACACATAAATGAGTGTTTTATAAGGATTTCTTTTATTATTTATAACCATGGCAGATCTTAAAGATGATATGGAGTGGATGCTATTCATGGAAGCCATACAATATTCAATGGCCATTATGCAAAAAGAGTTGAAAGATGTGAAAGAGTAATTTGGGAGCATGCAAAATGCCTCTAATTCCAATCCAACCCATGCCAATCCAAGGTTTCCAATGCATGAGAGAATTATACATGATGATGAGGAAGATGAATAAGTTGATGAATGTTCCCAAAGAATAAGTAAGCAAGATGGTAATCTAAGCGACATCAAGATGAAGATTCCTACTTTCCATGGCAAGAGTGATCCCGAAGCTTATTTATCTTGGAAAAAGAAGGTAGATTTTATATTTGATTGTCATAACTATAATGAAGAAAAGAAATTTAAGCTTGTAACTATTGAATTTTTAGATTATCCTCTTATATAGTAGGATCAAATAATGTATTCTAGGAAAAGATATGGGGAATATCCTATTTGTACTCAGGTAGAGATGAAAAGGGTCATGAGAAAAAGATTTGTACCTAGCCATTACTATAAAGATATGCATAACAAATTACAAAGGCTTGTACAAGGTGTTAAAAGTGTTGAAGAGTACTATCAAAAGCTAGAGGTGACCATGATTAAGGCAAAAATTAAAGAGTTCATAGAACAAACAGTGGCAAGATTTCTTGATGGGCTTAACAAAGAGATTGCAAATCAAGTAAAGATGTACTCACCAATGATTTAGAGGACTTGTTCCACAATAACTTTAAGGTGGGGAAATAATTAAGGGGTAAGCCTTTTAGGCCCAATTTCTCTTCTTCTTCTTGGATTAACAAGTTTAAAAATGGTGATAAGCCCATTAATAGGCCTAAAGCCGAACCACACAAAGTAAAGGAAAGAGGGAAGCCTAATAACCCTACCAAGGCTAAACCAACAAATCCCAATAAGACAAGCTTTATAGTTTATTTCAAGTGCCAAGGAAGAGGACACATGACACATGATTGCCCCAACAAAAGAACCATGGTGAATAGAAATGGAGAAATTACAAGTGATGATGAAGATAATGAAGTTGAAACCGACCCCCCAAGATGCCTCCATTGGAAGATGCTAGTGATATTGATGATGATTGCAATGAGGTAACAAGTAAAGAAAATTTTGTTACTAGGCATACTTTAAATGCCTAAATTAAGGATGATCAAGAATAAAGGGAAAATATTTTTTATGCTAGATGTAGAATTAATGGCAAATTGTGTCTTATTATAATTGATGGTGGTAGTTGTTCTAATGCGATTAGTACCTATCTTATTGACAGGATGAAATTACTAATATTGAAACATCTTAAGCCATAAAACTTATGATGGTTAAATGAATGTGGGGAAATTAAGGTTACTAAGCAAGTTAGAATTCTTTTTCTATAGGCAAGTATGAAGACAAAATCTTATGTAATGTCGTGCCTATGCAAGCTAGCCATATGCTTTTGGGTCATCCTTGTTAATCTAATAGGAGGAATAAACACGATGGGTATTCTAATGTATATGAATTTGATTTTAGGGAAAACGCGTCGTACTTCTTTATCTCCCAAAAAATTTATGAAGATCAAAAGATTTTGAGAGATATAGAAAGTGTACACGAGAGAGAAAAAAATAATGGTATGACAAAAGGAAAGTTATGAGAAAACCATAAAGGGGCGTGAGTTTAAAGCATAAAAAAGAGAGAAAAGAATAGATGCCTATAAGAAAAGTGAGGGGTATGTAAAAGGAGAGGGTTTGTATAAAAGTTTTTATGCAAAAGAAAGTGATATGAGGAAAACCTTTCTAGCCAAAACACCTATGATTATGTTTTTGTATAAGGATATTCATTTGGATTTTTTTTTCCTTTTAATATTGAACTAACCAATTCTCTTCATAGTGTTTTTGTTTCTTGATTTCATGATTTTGTAGATTTGTTCCCAAAAGATGTGCTAAAGGAATTACCACCTTTAAGAGGTATAAAACACCAACTTTATCCTATGCTGTTAAATTCTATATAAACCAGGCTATAGAAGCAACCTCGAGGAGATAGAGAAATTTCAAAGACAAGTTGAAGAGCTAATGGAAAAAGGTTTGGTAAGGGAAAACATGAATCCTTATGCCATTCCAGTTCTTCTTATACCTAAAAAGGATGGTTCATGGCATATTTGTGTTGATTGTAGGGCAATTAACTAAATAACAATTAAGTTTATACATCCAATTCCCAGGCTCGATGACATGTTAGATGAATTACATGATACTTGCATATTTTTAAAATTGATTTGAAAAGTGGTTATCACCAAATTAGGATGTGTGAAGGGATGAATGGAAAACTACTTTTAAAACTAAATATAGATTATATCCTTATCCCTTTTGGGCTAACTAATGCCTTTAACACTTTTATAAGATTAATGAACCATGTTTTACGTGCATACTTAGGCAAATCTATAGTTATTTATTTTGATGATATTCTTATTTATTTTAGGTCTTTAGAAGAGCATGTTCAGCATGTTAGGTTAGATTTTAATATTTTACAAAAAGAAAAGTTGTATGTTAACTTTAAAAAGTGTCATTTTTGTACTTCTAAACTTATGTTTCTAGGGTTTGTCATTAGCAAAGATGGAATTGAAGTTTATAAAGATAAGGTAAATGCAATTAAGGCATGGTCGACACCTACATGTGTTAGTGAGGTAAGATCTTTTCATGGTTTAGTAAGTTTTTATAAGAGGTTTGAAAAGGATTTTAGCATTATTCAGCACCTCTAACAAAAATTATTAAAAAAGTTTTGATTTTTAATGGATGAGGTGTAAAGAAAGACTTTTAAATTGTTAAAATCTAAATTAGCTATTGCACTGTTATTAACTTTACCTAGCTTTGCTAATATTTTTTAAATTGAATTGTGATGCTTTAGGCTTGGGATTCAACTATTTTGATGTAAGAAGGAAGGCCTTCTGCATACTTTAGTGAAAAGCTCAATAGGCCTACATTGAAATATCCAACCTATGACAAGAAGTTGTATGCATTGCTTAGGGTTTTAGAAACATGTCAAAACTATCTTTGGCCTAAAGAGTTTATGATTCATACAGATTATGAATCTTTAAAAGTACCCTAAAAGGCAATAAAAGTTACATAAAATACATGCTAAATGAAGTGAATTTATGGAGTTTTTTCTATATGTAACAAGTTACAAACAAGGTAAGGAAAATATAGTGGTTAATGCATTATCTTGAAGGTATACTCTTCTTTCTATCTTGGATGTTAAATTATTTAAATTTGAGTATATCAAAGAATTGTATGTTGATGATATTGATTTTGGTGATTTCTTTACAAATTATGAAAAGGGTGCTTTTGAAAAGGTCTTTAAGCTTGATGGATATTTGTTTATAAATAATAAACTTTATGTGCCTAAATCATCCTTGTGTGCATTGCTTGTAAGGGAAGCCTATGAAGGTGGGTTAATAGAGCACTTTGATATGCAAAAGACTATGGATGTTTTGCATGAACACTTCTATTGACCTAATATGCATGTGGATGTTTAATGAATTTATGATAAATGTGTTGCATATAAACGAGCTAAGTCAAAATCAAAATCACATGGACTTTCTATGCCTTTACCCATTCTTAGTATGCCTTAGATTGATATATTTATGGAATTTGTTTTAGGGTATAAAACTAATGATGCCATCAATGTTGCTAATTTGTTTTTCAAAGAATCCTCTTAAAGAAGGAGGGAATGATACAAGCATAGATGTCAAGTCTAAAGATCCACTCTAACTTTAAGGCCCAATTATAAGGGGGCAACTTAAGAAGTCTAAAGAGGCAATTGGAGCATTCATATAAAGAGGAATTGCACTTGGATTGGCCCAAGAAGATAAAAGGAAATGTGAAGCTCAAATTGAGGATGCATGGGATTTGGACACTTCATGAGGTGGAATTAGCTTGATCCAATAGAGCCTAACAATGGAAGATGTCAAAGGCCGACCCAACACCATTTCACTAAGATAAAGAATAAAGGTCCACAAGTTACAGATCTTCCAAAGATTTGCTTAGTTGGTATTGTCTTCCTATTCTCTTTAGGATTTCTATTTTCATTAACTAAATATCTTAACATATATTTATAAGATCTTTTATTTGTATTAAGCTTGTAAGTAACTTAATATAAGTATTCTAGTTTAGGGAAAACTCCTTGGATGAATTCATCAATGGCCAATCCCATGGTGATATTTATTTCCTTATTTCATTAGGATTATGATGTTTAGCTATTATTTAGGTGGCCAACGTAGCCTTGACTAAATTGTAACTATTTTGTCTAAGGTTTTTATTCATTCATTCTAGTTAGGAAACTAAGCATGTAAGGCTATAAATAGTCCCCTCCCATTCGCCCAAAAGGACATCAGTTGAATATATGTTCTTTGGAAAATTTTGCTTTATGAGATTATTTCTCTTCTTGAGTTCTTGAAAGGACTTGTGAAATTGTTAAGTGAAGGCTTCATAATTTTACAACTTGTTGATTCTAATCTTAAATTGGCTTAGTTAATTTAGGGTTTGAATTAACACAACTTTAAATCTTTATAACTTAGGTTGCTAGAAATAGGTTTTTGAAAGGTCTGGTTGGGATTTGAAGATCAACTCCATTACTTAATTTTGATAGATTTGGACAACTTATTCTTAAAGCGTACAGGTAAGGAATTAATCCAATCTTATTCATATTAGAAATATTTGTTATCACTCCTTTTAATTATTTAAGGCGAAACTTTGTTTTGATTTTGTTTTTATCTTTCTTTTTTAAGTTGTTATAATATCTTTTTTTTTGGCATTGTTACCTAATATGATAATTGCATCTAAATTTTTTATGGTGGCTAAATATTATGGTAGCAATCTATTGCATATAACTCCTATATAAGTTCCCATTTTGATTAATATCAATATTTTTCTTATGTTATATTATTCCATTTTAAAATATGTTATTGGGCCTTGAGTACCAAAAATAGGGGTTGAATTAAATTTGGAAGGATGATAGGGTGTCTATAAATTGGAAGAGAAGTAGGAAGAAAAAACATATAATGTTTATAGTGGTTCAGGTGTTAACAAACCCTACGTCCACTCTCCAATTCTTTACAATTAGGTGTTTCACTCAACTTAAATGGTGTTTCCAAGCTCACACCAAACTTGTACAATGTGTTTTGATGGCTCACACATAACTCTACAATTTGTGTTTCAAGGCTCACATAAAAGGACACTCAAATGTTTTACACTAGTTCACACTTTAACCTATTACAAGAGTTTTGATAGCTAGGCTAGCTCTCATTCCAATTACAATGGTGCTTAATGTTTACACCCAATGACAATAACTCACAATCAAAGAATAAGAAGTTATGAATGGACTAGCACAATGTTGCTAAAGCTAAAGACCCAAATCAATCTCGTATACATGGTCACTTCAAATATTGCTGATTAATTAAATATATGTACCTATATCATTGGCATACACTTATCTGAAAAATAATGGGAAGAGAAAAAGTTGTTCGTGACAAACCTTTTTTTGGGAGATGTAAAGCTAAAGACCCAAAACAATGGACTAGCATAATGTTGCTAAAGCTAAAGATGCAAATCAATCTCGTATACACAGAGTCACTTCAAATATCGCTGATTAATTAAAATATATGTACCTATATCATTGCCATACATTTATATGAAAAATAATAGGAAGAGAAAAAGTTGTTTGTGCCTAACCTTTTTTTGGGAGATGTAAAGACTCCACTTCTTCAATCTTCTGCTGAAAATCTTGTTCAAATCTATCCAGAGCGTGCAATTCATGATATAATTCCTACACAAGCAGAAGAGAAAATTCTCATAATAGAAAAATAGAGCACATTAAAAATTTTCAAGGAGAAAAGTATAGTCTGAAAATTCAAATGTAGGATAACTAGAATATTTTTTTCTTCAGAGGAACCAAAGTCTCGTGATGAATGCTAAAGGCTCTTAAAACACTCAAAAAGACAAAATGCAGCAAAAACAATGACATGAATGCAAACTTCTCACTAAATATGGAAATAAACTTATAGAAGTATGCTTGGCCAAAGTAGTCAATTTTTGCGTTGTCATTTCTGCCTTTGCTCTAGGTTGTTTATCAGTAGAATATTTTGAATCTAATCTGGAGAAATAAAACCATGCCAATAGACAATTTCTTTGTCAACACATGTCAACAGGATAACCAGGAAATATTTGCATCATGAAAGTTGTATTTTACTTTGTAAAATATTAGCCTAGGTTGTGCCATTGTGGATCTTTACATAGATCTCCAAACCGAATTACTTCCCGTGTAAATATGTCAAATTCTCCTCTAAAAGAAGATGGGAGAAGATAGGCAAGTTACATGCATAAGCCAATTATGGTGGACATAAAAGTAACACGTTCAAATTTCAATGAGCAACAACTTTTGGTCAGTAGCAGCAATAATTAGCAACTCTTTCATATCTATGGAAACCAATTGTTGTACTACTTCTGAATGTAGTATCTCTTTTTTCAGGAAGAGGACATTATCTTCTAAAAGTGATAGAAACAAGTTTGCACCTTTGGCTATTTTATTTGCTACTTCAAATGCCAATATGGATATTTTGTTCCCTCTGTAAGCCATACCAGCAACAAAGCCATTTCGGGCATTCAAATTTGACAAGCCACTTCCAAGAGTTCGGCTCCAATTAATGAAATTCTCTTGCATTCATGTTTGTTTAGTGGAGTATTTATAGGCAACACACACCAAAAAGACATTACTAACAAATTATACCTAAATTTCTAAGGTAAGTTAGGCAAATTTTACATTTAATGCCTTTTTAAACTGAATTCACAGTCGTGACTGGTATTTTGCAATCGTGAATTTCCAATTTGCACTAGAAAGACCAAAGTCACGGTAGAGAACCCCATTTTGTGTCTAATGATTAGTCCACATGGCGAGTTGTCATTGGTGTTCCAAGAAATATAGCTGTTATGTTTGACTAACCAACTAAAAGTCACAGTTGTGATTGAGATACTTTTTGCTCGCGACAGGCACTGCGAATCCTTTTATTGGTGAGGAGAAATCACTCTCTTAGGTTGCGATCGTGATAGGTTCCTAGCCTTCATGAATTTTGATATGCCAGTGGTCGTTTTGGAAGGCATGTTATAGTTGTAGATTCGATTCCTCCTTTCAGTTATAAAATTTGCGATCGCAATTCAGGACGTGAACACCACCATGAATCTCTCTGTGTGTCATTCAAGTCTTCCTCGGCTGGATCGCGACTGTGATTTCCTCTATGAATTCATCTTGTCTAAGTTCATTCATTCTTATTGCAAGGTCGTGGTCGCGATTTAAAGGATCTTGACCACTAATTTGGATGCCTTACTTAAGGCTAGAGATTTAAACTTTCATCCAACTTTCAATGCAAAATTAACTTAAAAACCATAAAAATAACACTTAAACAATAACTTAGTACCTATCAATCTTTATTGTCAAGATAAAAAAAAGGCCTTTGACTTAGGTTTGACTAACCTAATCCAACAATCTCCCCTTTTTTGATTTTGACAACTTTGATTTTACTTAAGAAAAATGAATTACATGAGTATGAAGTTAAGATGTCAACAATTTTAATAGAATACTTTGTTGATCAAATAAGTTTATAAAAAATGTATATGATGTATATTGAATTAGATTACTCCTAATACTCTACCTCAACTTATACGTCCTTTGATAATATGTCATGCAAGTTCTTTTACTACTATTTCTCTCCCCCTTTGGCAAGATCAAAAAGAGAATTAACTTAAAAATTGAAGTAAAAGTGCATAAGTGATAAATATATGAAGCATAATTTGAGACAGAACAATCACATATGATAAACAAGTATATGAAACAAATATAGAGTAATCACACATGATAAGTAAATATATAAAACAACAATTACAAAGGAAATAACATTTTTATTCTTAAAAAAGCTATGGGATAACATTCTTATTGGAGAAACAAAAGAAACAAAAGAAAAATACTAAAAGACTACGGAAAAGCTAGAATGTTGAAGAGTTGTCATCATCTCTAGAGTCAACAATTTCTTCATTTGTACCTCCTCCTTGCGCTTCATCACCTTTCTCTACTTATTGTTCATCTTTTTTTTCAAGAGTGTCCTTCCAATCCTCAAAATCAAAGAGGTGGCAAGGAGTAACACCCACTTTCTCTTGAAGGTCCACCAAATCACTATAGAGGTGGAAGAGTAGAAGAAATCTTTTTTTTTTTTATCATCTTTATAACTTTGTCTAGTTTATTGTTGATTGAAGAGAGAGAGAGAGAGAGAGAGAGATTACAGAGGATTTTGTTTTGGGCTTAGGCTGGAGAGGTGGTATTGATTGAGCACCCTTTTCTATGACAAACTTCTTTCTCTTTAAAGCTTGAGAAGTTTCTAACTTCTTAGCCCCAAAGGAACTTAAGGTGTATGTATAGGAATCATGATGTATTGCCTTGGCATTTATAAGGTAGGGCAAGTGAAGAAAGTTGTGGGATGGCAAGTACTTTTTAGTGAGAATTTCTTATTTTCCTCATTGAGTGCACTCATATAGCAATAATTGTAGTGACATAAAAGCGTAGAAGAAATTGGCTTTTTGGCTTAGTACTCCTGTGAATCAATTGATCTATAAGGTATCGGCCTGTTTGGATAGGCTTATTCTTAGTTAAGCAGAAAAGAAAGGTTAGGTCCTTTTGAGAGACCTTCTTGTTACCATCACCTCTTGCATTGACAAAGAAGGTGATGATACGATGAAAAAGCCAATTGGGAAGGGTTTAAATATATTTAGCTAAAGACGTTTGGGTCGTGTTTGGTTTCAATAGATATCTCGGACCAAAACTCTAAGTATATCATATCAAGTGTAGAGATGATGAAAAGAATGTCATCCCCCACTTGAAAATTGAAGAGATTGGAAAGTTGCTCAAAAGTAATAAAGAAAAGATCCCCAAAAGCCCTGAAAATCAACCCATATTAACCTACTCGAGAATCTGCTCTTCGGTTCAAAATGACTATACATATGAATTCTCGAACGATTTCTTTATAGATGGGTTCCTCTCTGAAGATGAACTCATTCCAGCCTAAATTAGAAAGGTATGGATTTCATCCTTGATTCCAAAGGATTTAAGGAGAAAGGTTGAGGGAATATTATTAGGTTGGATGATTTTGGAAGAATTAGCTTTATATCAGTCCTTTTCTTTCTTGGTGATCCCTTTCATCAAATGAAAGGTAGAAGGACCAGAAGGTTAGGCTATGTCCTTCCTTTTTGCTACTCTGGAAGCCTTTTTAGGGGCCTTTGAAATGAGAGAGGATTTGAAGAAGGTTTGAGGTAGAAGAATGAAGAGAGATAAAGTGATTGTATAAATGTGAGTTAGAATACTGTTACAAAAGTTTAAATAGGCAAAAAATAAGTGCAAAATGGTAACAAAAGGTTAAATTTGCAATTAATGAGGGGGTGGCATCGGTTTGTAGTCAAATCAATTAATGTCGAGCAGTTACTCTAATTCGCGATCGCGAACTGCAAGTCGCAACCACTAATTACAAAAAAATCTGAGAAATGGATAAAAATTTCACAAAAATTGACAAAGTCACCAACAAAAACTTTTGAATTTCAAAAAAATTCGTGGTGGAGAATGGAAATAGCGACATCGAAATGATAGGTGACAGACAGTTTAACAAGTGCCTGTAAATCGTGATCATGAAAAAAGGAAGCAACGACCGCGAATTATAAGGCATGAAGAGATAATATTTGACCTTGTAAGATGTGATCCACTTAATATATTGATGCTTAATTCATGCAAAATGGTATAGAGAAGTACAATTGCATAAAGAATTAAGACATCTAAAGAAGTATACTATACATTCCCCAATTAGAGCAATCAATCATTCATTCAAAATAATTCACCAAACAAATAACATTATAAAAGATCCAATTTTCACTCTAGGGAGATTCCATCAAACATTCCCAACCATCTCTTAATAAAGTTCATCCTTTGTTCATTGAGAGGTTGAGTAAAAATATTTGTAACTTGATGATTAGTGTCTATAAACTCCAATACTACATCATAATTTTGGATATGATCTCTAAGAAAATGATGTCTAATGTCAATGTGTTTGCTCCTAGAATGTTGGATGGGATTCTTTGAAAGATTTATTGCACTAGTGTTGTCACATTTGATGGGAATGTGATCAACAACTTTGGCATAATCCTTTAATTGTTGTTTCATCCAAAGAACTTATGTGCAATAACAACCTGTAGCCACATATTCTGCTTCAACGGTTGATAAAACAACTAAAACTTGCTTCTTACTAAACTAAGATACTAAGCATTCTCCTATGAATTGGCAAGTTCTAAAGGTGCTCTCTCTATCTAGTAAGTTATTGACATAATCTGCAT
Source organism: Omphalea diandra (assembly GCA_949677035.1). Lineage (NCBI taxonomy): Eukaryota > Viridiplantae > Streptophyta > Magnoliopsida > Malpighiales > Euphorbiaceae > Omphalea > Omphalea diandra. Next base: position 46,019 of record CATIWR010044931.1, read on the forward strand.
CCGAATATCCTATAAGGCTAAAGGATGAATTTCTAGGATACCGTAAACCTAAACGTAATGTGCCATATAAATATTTAAAAATCCTTTTAATAGCATTAAAATGTGATTCTTTAGGGCAAGATTGAAATCTAGCACACATGCATACACTAAGCATGATATCGGGTCTAAAGGCAGTGGGATAGCGTAGAGAACCAATCATACCTCGATATCTCTACTCATCAATAGACTTACCTGATTCATCCTTATCTAGTTTAATGGTAACATTTTTTGGTGTCTTTGCTACTTTGCATCATTCCATGCTAAATTTCTTAAGTATATACTTAGTGTACTTTGTTTGGTTGATGAAAATCCCTTATTTGATTTGCTTAGGCCAAGAAAGAATTTGAGCTCTCCCATTATGCTCATCTCAAATTCCTTATCATACACTTAGCAAAATCCTTATAAAGAGATTCTTTAGTAGCACTAAATATTATATCAACAATATATATTTACACAATGAGTATGTCATGATTTAACCATTTAACAAACAAGGTTATATCAACCTTTTGTCCTTTTCAAAATCATTTTGCAAAAAAAAATGAACTAAGCCTTTTCGTACTAAGCTGTTGCAGCTTGTTTCAAACCATACAAGGCTTTATTCAACTTAAAAACATGATTTAAAAAGATATGAGATTCAAAACCAGGAGGTTGTTCAACATAAACTTCCTCCTTAATGAGCCCATTTAAAAATGCACTTTTAATATCCATTTGAAAGAGTTTAAATTGTGGCATGCATATGCTAAAAGAATCCTAATGGCCTCTAATCGTGCTACGAGGGCATAAGTTTCATCATAATCAATGCCTTTTTATTGGTTGTACCCCTTAGCAACCAATCTAGCATTGTTTCTAGTAATGAAATATTGTTCATCTAACTTATTCCTAAACACCCACTTGCATCCTATAACAGGGTGTTCCTTAGGCCTAGGAACAAGTTCTCATATATTGTTTCTCTAAAATTAGTTGAACAGCTCTTGCATAACAAATACCTAACTCTCACCATTAAGAGCCTCATTAATAGATTTTTGGCTCAAATTGAGAAAGAAATGCAAGATTATTATCTAAAGAATTGAGTTGAGATCTAGTACTTACACCCTTGGATATATCACCAATGATTAGGTCCTTTGGGTGATGCTTAGAGAATCTCCAATCCTTGGAAAGATCTTGATTTGGGGTTTCCACTTGTTGATGTTGAGGTTCCTTTCTTCCCTTGATGACTTGCCTTCATCATGATCTTTACCCATCTCTCTTGTGGTTGACTCCAACTCTAATTTTTCAAAGTCACTTATAAGATTATCAACAAGAGAACCTTTTTCCAAGATCAAGTTTACTAGATTCATCAAACATAATATTCATAGACTTTTCAACAACTATATTATTCTTATTGAAAACTCTATAAGCTTTGCTAGAGGTAGAATATCCAAGAAAAATACCTTCATTTGTTTTTGAATCAAAATTTCCAAGATTATTCTTAGTATTTAAGATGTAGCACTTACATCTAAACACTCTTAGGTATGACAACTTAGGATTTCTACCATTCTAAAGCTCATATGAAGTTTTGTTAAGAATGGGTCTTTTGAAAACACGATTTGCAATGTAACACGAAGTATTGATAGCTTCAACCCAAAAGTAATTAGGCAATGAATACTCATTGAACACAGTTTTAGTCATCTTTAATAGTGTTCTATTTTTTCTCTCTACAACACCATTTTGTTGTGGTGTTTTAAGAATTGAAAAGTTATGAAAAATCTCATTTTTTTAGCAATAAGATTCAAAAGGTTCATTTTGAAATTCTCATCCATGGTCATTCCTGATAGAAGAAATGAGCCCTTTTTCATTTTGAATGCGTTTTGCAAAACTTTTAAAAGTATCAAAGGTGTCATATTTATGAGTTAGAAAGGATACCCAAGTAAACCTAGAGTAATCATCAACTAGGACAAGTGCATAATATTTTTCACCTAAACTAGCACTCCTAATAGGTCCAATCAAGTTCGTGTGGATAGGTTGAAGATGTTTATATGTACTTACAACATTCTTTTCTTTGAAAAAGGATAGATGTTGCTTTCCCATTTGGCATGGTCCACAAGTCTTGTCTTTTGAGAACTTTAGCTTAGAAAGACCTTCCACTAGCTTTCCTTTTGATAGGTTTGTATGAGCTTCATGCTATCATGTCTAAGTCTTCTATGTCAAAGCCAAGCTTCATTATTAAGTGACACAAGAACCCTGAAAGATTGGTTAGCCAAATTGTCTAAGTTAATTAGGTAGGTATTGCCCTTCCTTTCACTTTTGAAGACTACCTTTTAATCCACTAAAGTGGTAACTAGACATTCTCTAGGGTCAAAGGTGACTTTGTTACCTTTATCACTTAATTGATTTACACTCAGCAAATTATGTTGTAAACCATCTACAAGTAAAACATCATCAATGAGAGAACAACCATTCTTACTAATAGTTCTAATGCTAATTACCTTACCTTTGACATTATTTTCAAAAGTGACATTGTCACCTTCCTTTTCTTTTATGGCCATGAATAGCTTCTTATTTCCCGTCATGTTCTTTGAGCATCCACTATCCACATACTAATCATTCACTTAATTGGTGGCTGCCAAACAATCCTACATAACATAAGCAAATCATTTTGTTTTGGTACCCAAGCATACTTGGGTCCTAGGGGGTTAGGCCTAGAAGGGTCCTCTAATTTGAGATGAGCCTTCTTAGTATAACAATGAATGTTAATATGGTAAAACTTCATATAATAATGACATTATAGTTTAGACTTATAAGTCTTCCTCTTATACATGGCTTTAATATGAGTATTGGTATTTCTCATACCATGATGATGTGAGTGTGAGCAAGAGCATTAATAGTTAGGGGTAAAAGTGAATTTTCTGTATGTGTTGGGATGAGCATGTTCTATGGTTAGCCCTCTTTGACATATGCTTTGAGCCTTGCTATGCCTTTCATTTGCCCTTGGGCAATGATGGCTTAGTGCTTTGAGCAGTTTTCTTTCCAACTACCTCAATACTAGATGTTTGAGGTGTTAAGGCTCTAATGAAGGTTGTGAGAAGGGGATTAGATGATAAGGAGGCTCCATTGAATCCAAGACCATGTCTAACCAAAGAAGGTCTTTGACATACAATTAATGTATCTAAAGCTTCCTTTCCTTTATGAAACTTAGAAATGGAGTTTCTAAGCTCAATTACCTCTCCATTTAAGGTATCATTCTCCTTTCTTAAGGAATTTAGGAAAGATGAAGACTTAGAGAGGCTCTTAACAAATTTCTTGAGTTCTTTATTAGAAGTCCTTAACTCACTTACAAGATTGTTTAAGGATTTAAATTCATCCTCTAGTTTGGAGCATTTTTGCTTGTAAGTTTTCATTTGTGACTTACATTTATCATATCTCAAAGTAAGAACTTTTAAGAGCTTATTATCTATATCATCTAATTCATCATAATTTTCATAAGAATAGGGTGAAGAGTTTACCTTATTAGAAGAGTCATCTTGTTCCATGAAGCACAAATTTGCAACTTACTCCTTTCCATCCTCTTCACTTGAGTTGTCATCCCAAGTTGCTTTGAAGCTTTTCCTCCTTTCTTTGTCCTTTTTTTTTATATTCTTTAATTTAGGATAGTGATACTTGATGTGGCCTTATTTGCCACACTCGTAGCATGTAACCTCTCTCATTTTTTCCTTAAGGTTAAAAGTTGATTTTTTGAAGTTTCTTATATCTTTTCTTCTCCTTATCAGCTTTTTTGTTCTTTTTGAAAGTGTGGCCAGCTCATTCTCTTCTTTATCACTGTCTTTCTCACTTAAAACAACCTTTCTTTCCTTTTTTTTATGGTGATTTGAGAGCCAAGGTCTTCTTTTTTGCTTTGTCTCTTTTGTCTCCTTGCCTTTTCATCTTTTTCATCTCCTTATCCTTCTTCAAGGCTAGCTCATGAGCTAGAAGCTTGCCTATGAGAACATCAGCTTACACCTTCCCAATCTCTAGATTTTACTCTTTGATGCTGCAAACTCTAGCACTAAATTTTTTAAGAGGTAAAGATTTAAAAATTTTTGAGTTTACCTCATGATTAATGAGAATCCTTCCAAATTACTTCATGTTTGTGATAATCGAAAAGAGCCTATTTGTCATATCTGTGATGCTTTCATTCTCCTTTATCATAAGCAACTCCTATTCAGTCACATACATGTTTAGTCTTTTAGACTTCATCAATGTAGTGCCCTTCATGGTAGTTTTCCAAGGCCTTCCATATCCCATTAGCTGTGAGCCAATGTTGGACCTTTTCTATTTCTTCTCTTGATAGAGAACTAAGAAGGATTTCCATAGCCTTCTTATTTTTGCCATTAGATCTCTTATGAGCTTCAGCTCATTCTTCTTTTGGGATCAATTCTTCACTTCCATCAATTACCTTATTAGGTGGCTTTCACTCTTTTGCTACAATGTCCTAAAGATCCACCACATCATTGTCCAAGTATATTACCATCCTATACTTCCAATAAGTATAATCAGATCCATCAAAATATGGCTTGAGATGGGTGTGGATTCCTTCTTATGCCATTAATCTTTTCTCATGCAATTAAGGCCTAAAATGAGACTTGGCTCTGATACCACTTGTTGGCCCTTAAGCACTAAGAAGGGGGGTTGAATTAGTGAGAAACAATATATCATAAATATAGTCTTAGTGAGACCCTTTGTTGAAGAAAATTCCCTATGAGTTATGGAATAATAGAAAGCCTAAGATTGCATATTTCAGAGTTTTTAGTTACAAGTGATTTATTTTAAACACTAAAGCCAACCTTGGTAAGTTTGACTCCAAATCCGATGAAGGAATTTTCCTTAGATATTGTACTACTTGCAAAGGATATAAAGTCTTCAATAAGAGAATACTTATTGTAAAGGAGTCTATGCATGTTATATTTGATGAATCTGACCCCACTTTTTTAAGAAAATAAGAAGTTGATGATCTTACAAATCCTATGAATGAGCTAAACATTAGAGAATAAGGAAGGAACATGCATATAAGACCTGGGGAATGAAAAAAATGAAAATCCACTCTTCCTACTCCTAGTGAAGAACAAACTTAGCTGGAAAAGTATTGGATTTTTAAGAAAGATCACCCAAGAGATCTTATCATGGGTGATCCATTAAGTCATATAACAGCTAGATCATCTTTTAGAAATACATGTACTAATCTTACTTGTGTATCCCTTAATAAGCCTAAAACCATAGATGAGGCCATTAGAGATGAACATTAGGTCTTTACTATGCAAGAAGAACTCAACCAATTCAAAAGAAACAAGGTGTGGACCTTTATTCCTAGACCTCATAACCATTCTATTTTTAGAACCAAATGGGTCTATAGAAATAAACTTCATGAATATGGAGATATTATTAGAAACAAGGCTTGGTTAGTAGCCAAAGGTTATAACCAAGAAGAAGGGATTGACTTAGATGAGACCCTTGCACCTATAGTTAGACTTAAAGCTATTAAAATTCAACTTGCATTTGCATCTCATGAATTTCAAGCTATATTAAATGGATGTCAAAAGTGTTTTTTACAATGGGTACATTTATGAAAAAGTCTATGTTAAACAACCTTTTCGTTTTGAAAGCCATTGCATTCCCAATCATATGTTCAAGCTGACTAAAGCCTTATATGGCTTGAAGTAAGCTTCAAGAGCTTGGTATGAGAGATTGAGCTACTTTCTTATCAAAAAAGGTTTCTTCAAAGGTTTGGTAGACATAACTCTTTTTTCTAAAGAAAGGGGACATATTGTTAATGCAAATATATATATATATATATATATATATATATATGATATTATCTTTGGTGCTACTAATGTTTGCTTATATGAAGATTTTTCTAAAGTAATTAAGAGTGAGTTTGAAATGACCATGATGGGAGAACTCAAATTCTTCCTTATATTGCAAATCAAACAAGGAAAAGAAGGAATCTTCATCAACCAAGCTAATTATACAAAGGGACTAATCAAAAGATTTGAGATGGACAACAACAAACCTTGTAAAACTCCGATAAGCACTAACATCAAACTCAATATGGATGAACATGGTAAGAATGTAGACTAAAAGCTATACAGAGGCATGATTGGTAGTCTACTCTATCTCACAGCCTTTAGGCCTAATATTATGTTTAGTGTTTGCTTACGTGCTATATATCAATCCAATCCTAAAGAGCCTCACTTGCATGTTGTGAAACACATACTTAAGTATCTTGTTGGTACCTTTAGGACTTTGGTATCTTAAAAATTCTTCATTTAACTTAAATGCATTCTTTGATGTTGATTGTGCTAGGTGTACCTTAAATAGAAAGAGCTCTTTAGGAACACGTCAATTACTTGGTCAATGTTTAGTGCCCTAGAGTAGCAAAAAGCAAAATTCAGTTGCTTTATCAACTGCTAAAGTTGAGTATGTAGCAGCTAGATTGTGTTTTATTCAAATCTTATGGATGAAACAACAACTTCTTGATTATAATGTTATTGTAAAGCAAGTAACTATCAAGCATAATAACATTACTGCTATAAACTTATCTAAAAATCCCATTCAACATTCTAGAAGTAAGCATATAAACATCAACCATCACTTTCTTAGGAATCATGCTAGTAATAGAGATATTGTGTTGGAATTTGTTGATACTAACCATTAATTGGCTGATATTTTCACTAAATATCTTTGTGATGAAAGGCTGCAATTCATAAAAAGAGCTTGGAATACCTTGGTATTGTTAGGAATACCTTGGAATAGCTTCATTAGCATCTAATAAAGGTAGCTATGGTAGTTTTGAAGGCTTAGAGGGTAGGAAAGGACCAGTTGGCATAATAGATAGAGGTGTAGCCTCAATTTGTCCTAATTATGGAAGAACTAAGTAACAATATTTTTAAAAATTGATTTGAGATTTAGGTATTGGCAATTGAGGGTTGTTGAACCAGATATTTTAAAAATCATCTTTTGCACTAAGTACGGTCACTATGAGTTCCTTGTTATGCCTTTCGAGTTAAGTAATGCATCAGCAACATTTATGGAATTAATGTATTATACCTTCTAATAATATCTTGATCAGTTTATAATTGTGAATCCCCACTTTGATAGCAATGATTATGCACTTTGGAAGCATAAAATGGAGATCTACCTTAATAGTGATCTCATCAACCTAGGGGATTATGTACTTAAAGATTGGAGCTTCCAACAAAGATGGTTGAAGGAGTAAAGGTGGCAATTGTAAAAGAAGAATGGAATGAAGCACATAAGAAGGCAAATGGGAAAAACAAGAGGGCAATGACTATTTTCCTAAGCTCCATGTCACGAGAAGAAATTAGAAGAGCCCAAGCCAACCGTATATGCCATATGGAAAGCACTAGAAAACTATCATAAGGGTATAACTCTTATGAAGTCAAGTAGGTTGGAGATGCATGTGATGGAGTGGGAGCTTTTCATGATGAAAGATAATGAAAGCATCACTAATATGACAAATAGACTCATTGTTATTGTCACAAACATGAAGAAGTTTGGAGGAATTCTTACTAGCTATGAGGTAAATACTAAAATCCTTAAATCTCTTCCATTAGATAAATTTAGTGCAAGAGTATGTAGCATTCAAGAGTCTAATCCAAAGATTGGAAAGAGGTCAATCGATGCTCTCATTAGCAAGCTTCTCACTCATGAGATGGCTTTCAAGAAGAATGAAGAGATGAATAAGCTAAGAGGACAAAGAGATAAAGAGGAGAAGAAAGTTCTCACCTTCAAGGCTCAAGAAAATGATTCAACCTCAAGTGATTCAAATGAAAGTGACAAAGAAGAAAAAGAGCTTATTAAAATATCAAAAAAGACCAAGTAATTGATGAAAAGCAAAAGAGAAATAAGAATATAAAGAAAGTCATCTTCCTATTACCATAAAGAAAAGAAGAATAGCTTTAGAGCCACATGGGATGATAGCTCTGGTGAGGAAGAGGAAGATGAAGAAGTAGAGAATCTCTACTTTATAGCACAAAAGGACTCCTTCAATGAGGTAAGTATTTCTCTTCCCTGAAGTGATGAATATGATGCATATGATGAGATAGATGATAAGCTTCTTAAAGCTCTTACTTTGAGATGTGATAAGTATAAATCACAAATGAAAACTTAGAACAAGAAATGCTCAAAATTAGAGGATGAATTTGAATCCTTAAATGAGCTTGAAAGTGAGCTGAGGACTTCTAATAAAGAACTCAAAATATCTATAAAGAGTCTTTCTAAGTCTTCATCTTATCTTAAATCCTTGAGAAAGGAAAATGATTTCTTAAAGGAAAATGTAATTGAACTTAGAAATTCTATTTCTAAGTTCCATAAAGGGAAGGAAACTTTAGATACACTTATTATATCTCAAAGACCTCCCCTAATAAGACATGGTCTAGGCTTCAATGAAACCTTTTCATCTAAACCTCCTCTCACAATATTCATTAAAGCATCAACACCTCAAACTTTAAGTATTAAGGTAATTGCGAGGAAGAGTGCTTCTAGCACTAAGCCACTTATGCCTAAGGGCAAGGTAAGGTACCTCAAGGCTCAAAACCTAAGCCTAAAAATGCCAACCATGCAAACATGTACACTAGAAAGCATGCTTACCCAAACACACATATAAAATTCTCTTCTACTCCTAATCAGTAATGCTTTTGCATATATTCTCATTACCATAGTATGAGAAGGCCCTCTACTCATATTAAGGTTGTGCATAGGAGAAAAACTCACAAGTTTAAGCTCTAATATGATTATTGCAAGAAGTATGGTCATATAAATATATTCTGCTACATTAGGAAGATACACCTCTCATATAAACATATTATACTACATTAGAAAGATACACCTCTAATATAAACATATTCTACTACATTAGGAAGATACACCTCTAATTAGAGGACCCTTCCAAGACTAGCCCCCAAAGACCCAAGTATGCTTGGGTACTAAAGTAAAGTGTTTGATATTATAGGATGAGGACTTCTTCACCAAATTCTCATCATGGAAAATCTAAAGGTGAATGGAGATTACTAATGAAGAACAGATAAAGTTGCAAATGGTTATTTGGTATCAAGCCATTGATACTAAACTTATAATGTATCCCTCATCCCTTTTGTTTTTAACTTGATTTATCTATCTGTTGACATGTTTGATTTGATTTGATTGATTATGTGATGAGATGGATTGATTCATTTTGGCATTTGAGGTTTTCAAAATGTCAAATGTATGAGTTTATCATCATTATATTAAGTTGATCACATCTAGAAAGGCAAATTCTTATTTCTCATAGATTTTCCTTTTGCCTTGTAATTTGCAATCTTTACTATCCATTCACGATTGTTATTTACAGGTACTTCTCAAATTTCTTGCCTTCTCTTAATTCGTTGTCACGATTTTAAATCACCATCGAGAATTTTTAAAAAATTCAAATTTATTGACCATTGACTCCTCTGATTTTCGAGGAAATCTTATCTGTTACTCACAAAACTTGTAATTAGTGATTGTGACTAGCTAATAGCTACCATGAATTTTGATAAATGCCATGCATTGATTAATTTGACTGTCAGTCAATGTATGCTCCTCATTTAATACAATTCTTACCATTTTCTAATCATTTTTTATTATTTTTGTGCCTATTTAAGTCATCTTAATACTCCTCTATTCCACTTTTACCTTTTCCCTTCATTTATCATCATCTCACTTATCAATCCTTCAAAAACTCTCTTAACTTCAATCCTTCATGGCACCCAAGAAACTAATCAAAGCAAAAAAGGGGAAGGGCATTGCCAACCTCAAGGCCTTCCTCTCCTTCACCTTATGAAAGGGATAACCAAGGGAAAAGTGAGGTTCAAAGCCAATGATAAACAAAATCCCTTTCACTTTTCTCATTGAATCTCTTGGAATCAAGGAAGAGATTCATGTCTTTCTCTATAACCTAGGCTGGAATGAATTCATATTCTGGGATGAACCAGGGTATGAGGACATCGTTATGGAGTACATATGCACTGTCACCTTAAGCAAAAGGGCTGAATCAAAAGCAAATGCATATGGGTTAGTATTTAGAGCTTTTGGTTATCTCTATTTCATAACCTTTGCCCAACTTTCTTCTTTTTTAACCTTCAAGTAGGAGATAATATTCTTTTCATTTTCTTTGCTCTTTATATAATCTATTTTGAATTTTGGTTAGAGATTTCTTTTAAAACTAGACATGTCCCTAAAACTTCTCTAGCCAAATATATCAAGACCCTTACCAATTGATTTCTTCACTGAATCATAACCTTCTCTATCAATGCTAGGGGTGATGGGAATGAAAAAGTTTCCCAAAAAGACCTAATATTTATCTTTTGCCTTACTAAAAACAATCCAATTCAAACAGATAGATACTTTGTGGGCTAATTGATTCACATGAAAATACAGCCTAAAAGGCAATTTTTCCTCCCTTCTCATGTCACAACCAAATACAGGTTTGTAGGTGCCCTAAATAAGGGAAATGGTAAATTTCTCACAAAAAAATACTTACCCTCCTAAAACTTCCTTGAATTGCCCTATTTGATTAATGTCAAGACAATCCATCCTGATACCTATGTGTATACCTTGGGGTCTCTTGGGGTAAAGACTCGTTGATGCTTTAAAAAAGAAGAGGATTGTGATAGAGGAAAATGCCCAACGCATTCCATCTCCTAAGCCTAAAGCCAAACCAAAATCTTTTTCCATCTCTCTCTCTCTCTCTCTTCCATTAACAAGAAGTTGGATAAGGTGATGAGAATACTTAAAAGGAGATTTCTTCTTATTTCTCACCTTTACATTGACTTAGTAGATCTTTAAGAGAAAATGGGTGTAACACCTTGTCATCTTCCTGATTGTGGGGAATGCAAGGATACCTCACCAGAAGAAGAGAATCAAGAAGAAGAAGATAAGAAAAAGGAGATGAAGCACAAAAAGGAGGAGGTGAAGAAGTTGGAGATAGTGATGTTGACATCTCTCCAACCCTCTAGTTTTTCTCACTTAGGCTTGTAATTCTTTTTTTGTTTATGTTCTTTTCGTCTTTAGTCTAAGTATGTGACCCAATAAGTTTTTTTAATTATTTTATGTTTGACTTTATTTTTTATTTTTTTATATTAATAAAAGTTGAAGTTTTTGTTCCTTTTATGGTTATTCTTAATATTCTTTGTTTGCATACCTTTATACTTATCCTTATAATTGTATTGTCCACTCTTTTTGATATTGACAAAGGTGGAGAATGAACTTGCATGTTATAATTAAGAGGGAGTATAATTTGAAGGGAGCAATTTCAATTAGTTTAATTACATTTCAAGTTTAAATAGTTAAATATTGATAACTAACTCAAATTCACACTTACATATTCTTTACCCCTTACAAAGTCAATCTAAGTTGTTAAAATAAAAAAAGGGGGAGATTGTTGGACTAGATTGATCAAACCTAAGCCAAAACTCTCTTTTAATCTTGAAAATGTAGATTGATATGTTCTAACATCAATTCTAAGTGTTGATTTTATAGATTTTTAGATAGGTTCATATTGAAAGTTAAATGAGAGTTTAAGTCTCAAGTATTGTGAAAGGCATCCTAATTCGTGATGGCGAACTTTAAATTTACGATAGTTATCTTGCAAGAAGAATGGATGAAGTTAGGTTAGATGACTTCGCGGAGAATATCACAACCATGATCTTGCTAAGAAAGTGACGAAGATGAATTAGAAGAATTTATAGTGAAAGTTACATACATCTTCATGGCTGCGACTTTTGCACTTGTCCGAAGGGAATCAAGTCCTCAAATAAAGCATGCCAACTGTCCTAAAGAGTCATTGATATATCAAAATTCACGAGGATGAAATATTGATCGAGATTGCTACTTGATGGAGCAACATCTCTTTGTCAAATAGAAGGATTCACACTGGCCATCACGTCTTAAAGAAAATAAATCACAATCGCAACTTTTGTCTGACTTGAAGACATAACGACTATTTTGCTTGGAAGACCAATGGTGGTGTGCCATATGGACTAATCGTTAGATACAAATGGCATTCTATATCTCGATGTCAATAATTTTTATGTCATAAGAGAGATTGCGACCATGAATGATCAGTCACGATCGTGAAATTTGTCTGGCATACATTTAATGCATGACTTGCCCAAAACAACTTGGAGATTTATGTTTTTTTGCAACATTTCTTTGATGGTTGTTGCCAATAAATACTCCACCAAATGGACTTAAATGCAAAAGGACAGCCTTAGATTATGTCAAAACTCTTGCAAAGTAAATTCTCATAACTTGTTTCCTTGTACATAATTTTGTGTGAGCTTTATATACCTAAGGTTAGGGTTTAAGAGTAAGGCTTAGAAAACTCTTATTTAGGTTTAAGTGTGAGCCTGAAAAACACTTGTATAGGTTGAGTGCAAGCTTGGAAAAAAACTTGTAAGGTTTAGTGTGATCTTAAACACTAGGTTGAGTTTGAGCCTTAGGAAAACACATGTAAAGGTTGAGTGTGAGCCTATAAAACACTAGTGATTTAGTGAAACATCGACTTGGTGAATTAGGAAGTGGATGTAAGGTTGGTTAATACCCAAACCATAATAAAATTCTTATGTTCATTCTTCTCCCACCTTTTCTCTAATTTTTCGTTTGTGTGAGCTTCCTCTAAAATCAAAAGTTTAAATTTGCACTAATTCAACCCCTTCATTCTTAGTACACTAGGTTCAACACAGGGTCAAGGTCATGGTTTTTATAGTATAATTTTAAAATGCATGGAATGACATATTTAAATATGATAAAGGTTACGGGGTTTATAGTAATTATCTTTTTTTTTTTTGTTGGAAAGAAAGAAAGGGAGGGGAATTTATGGTTTAGTGCTTGCACGGGATAGTTTTGGTTTACTTGGTGAGAAGTGAAGTTTTATTGTTATGTGCCTAAAAATTGCTTGACACAAGTCTGTATTAGAAGGCTATTGAATCTTCAATTTCGTAGCACAGTGTATGAAATATTTGATCAAATCAAACTAACAACCCAAAGCTAAAAAAGTTTTATGCTTTTTACTTATTGCCAATCTAATTCATTCATTCAACATGTTTTGTTTTAATGTTGATGATAATCTAATGTTAATTAAGTGGATTGGAATAATCAATTTTTGAGTAATTAGTGGTACTCCTTCATTGAAGCTAAGTGTTGAAACATAGCAAGTACTGACTATGAACTTTAATGGATTTCCTATTTGCTTAACGATCTTCATATGCCTTTATTCTTGCCAATTCCTTTATGGTATGATAATTGAACATTCTTGAAATATTATCAAGCTAAAGGATGTAGATCAAAATGAAAGAAAATTTCATTCACTCAAAGAATATTTATGTTATACATGGTTTTATATACAAAAAATGGTTATAACTAACTTGCTAACTCATATTGGGATGATTCTAGAATATTGTTAGCTCAATGACTAACAAACAAAAATTAAGCTCTGCTAAGCTAGGATAATGTACACCATATACAATATACACATCATAACATCCCCCTACTAAGTTGGTGCTTGATGAAATTCTCATATACTGATAAATCATGAGAAGCATGATCAACATCTAAGAATCGTATTTCAAATCTTAAAGGAAAAGCAGTTATATGTCAAATTGAGCAAATGTGACTTTTGGATGGAATAAATGGTCTTTTTGGGGCATATTGAATCCATACATGGTGTTCAACATGATCCAGCTAAGGTGAAACCCATTTTGGTATGGGATCTACGTAAAAATGTATCAGAAGTGCATAGTTTCTCGAGTTGGTTTATTATTATAGACGATTTGTGAAAAGGTTCTCAATTATTTCTAGGCCATTGACAAAATTATTAAGGAAGAATGTAGCATTTAAAGTGGATGATCAATGTCAGTAGAGTTTTAAGGAATTGGAGGAGAGATTGACTATGGCACCAGTTTTGACATTACTATCAACAAATGGTGGATTTGTGGTGTACACTAATATGTCAGAGCGAGGGTTAGGTAATGTATTAATGCAATATGAAAGGGTGATACCTTATGCTTTTCAATAGCTAAGGCCTCATGAGTTAAATTATCCTACATATGACTTGAAGTTGGCAGCCATTGTACATGCCTTAAAAATTTAAAGGCATAACTTATATAGAAAGACATTTTAGATTTTGACAGATCATAAAAGCTTGAAATATATTCTAACACGAAGAAAATTGGACCTAAGGTAGAGAAGATGGATAGAATTGTAAAAGGACTATGATTGCACTATTTATTATCATCAAGGTAAGGCTAATGTTGTTGCTAATGCTTTAAGTCAAAATGCCTTAGATCTTATTATTGATACGGTTGGTTATAATTTGACATCCTTAGTTAATCTTCACGATTGTGAAAGTTGAGATTGTGAGTATGACAGCTTTAATAGTTACCTTCAATTGAAGCGAATGATTAATGGTAAAATTAGAGAAGCTCATAGAAAGAATTCATATTTACAGAAAATGCTATTGAAGACATAAAAAGTTAACAAGGTTGATTTTTTAGTTAGAGATGATTGGATGATAGCGATGGGTAGTTAAGTTTGTGTACCAAATGTTGATGGCTTGAGATTAAAGATTATACAGGAGGCATACAATGCATCATATGCTATGCACCTTAGAAGTACAAAAATGTATAGACACTTGTAGTCATATTTTTGGTGGTCAATAATGAAGAAAGATATAGCTGAGTTTGTATTAAGATGTTTAGCATGCCAATAGATCAAGGCACAACATCAAGTATTGGTAGGTAAGTTATGTCTTTCCCTATTCCTATGTGCAAATGGGAGAAAATTTTAATGGATTTTATTATCGAGTTGCCTCAGACACAAAAAAGGCATAATGTTGTTTGGGTTATTATGGATAAACACATAAAATCTGCACACTTTTTGCCTATATGATAGACATATTCACTAAATAAACTAGCTAAAATATATGTTGTTGATATTGTGAGATTATATGGAATTTCTATTTCTATTGTGTCAGATAGAGGTTGTAACATCTCTATCCTCATTCATTAGTATTCTCACATGAACACATTCATTGCGTAAATGATATGCAATCTCACATGAACATATGCATTGAATAAATGATCATTTAGATATGTGAATTTGATTAGTACGACAATGACACTTACACCATTGCATTTAGGACACCTGAACATAGATGTGATGTTTGTATAATTACATGGAAATTTATGATATGTTGTGTAGAAGTTATAATATCATAGATAATGGTGTTTTAAAGCTTATTTAAATGTATAAGGAGCATATGAGGATTAGGAGATGGATGGAGGTGTTGAAGGAGTGAAGAAGAGGGGCTAAAAGAAGAAAATTGAACTTCCAACCAATAGTAGTAAGCCACCATGATTTTGTCTTATTAGAATAGGTTTACAAATTGCATTTATTTTCCTTTAAGAGCAAAAAATAGAGGAAAAATGTGAGGAAGTATAGAAAAAGGGCAAAGAAGAAGAAGAAGAAGAGTGAGCTAGTTAGGAAGAAACACTAAGCTTTTCAAGCCTTGGCAAAAGAGGTAAGTGACTTTATCTTCTTTCCACATGAAATTCCTCCCTCATGGCATGTTAAACATGAATAATTAGTAAGAATTATAGAGTATTCGAGATAGAGCTCATGTATGGAAGTTGAAGCTCAAGATAAACAAGAGCTAATTGTGTTGATTTTGTTGTTAGAGTAGATTTTTTTCACCCATGATTTCATAACCCTAGAAGAGGAATTAAGGAAAGTGTAAACCAATAAAAGTTATAGCTTTAAGCTCCACTTGAATGCATGTAAAATAGTTTTGCTTAATGTGGTGTGTGTGAAGAGCTATAGCTCCTACATTAGGGTTGGTTCACAACCTACAGAAATCTCCTCAGTATGGTTGTTTTCATAAATTTTGATGACCATATGTGCTGATTTAGATAAAGTGCAAAATAGAAAATTTATAGGGTTATATCCCCTATAAATTCTTATAAAACATTTTTTCTTAATTTATTGTATGGAAATTGATATTACCCTTTGATTGTGACTGACTCTGAACTTGATGAAATCTGTTCAATATCTTAGTTATGTTTTTCAAGAATTCAATGGCCATAGAATGGAAATTTGATGATGTGACAAACTTGAAAGTTATATATTTATATGCCTATAAAATAGTTTTGCCAAATATATCATTGTTGATGAAATATTACTCCTTTATTGTGGCTGATTCTCAACGTGCTCAGACCTGCTCACCTTGAGATTGACCATTTATTTTGGTAACAGTATGCACTGAATTAGACAATGTGTAAATAAATAAATAAAAAAAAAGCTCTTTTATGTGTTTTGTAATTGGTGGTAAAGATGTTTTGCAATTGTATTTGTACAATTTGAGATATGCCTAAGATTATAAAATATGATTAGACTAAGATCACATTGAAACATGGCCGAATTCAAAAATTCACCATATTTTTTATAGGCCTTATATTGACTTGAATTTTGAATATGTTGTATCATTATGTGTCTAGTTTATATAGAAAAAGAATCTATTTATTTGAATATATATATATAGTTATTATTGTGAGAGTACAATAAGGTCAGGTTCCCATATAAGAATAATAAACTTAAATACTTGTCCCACTTACATAGAACCTGATTATAGTTACATACCATGCATGCAAACTCATTTTTCAGATACTGAAGCATAAGGTTTAGGTGTTTTAGAGCATAAAGTTTTTCATATAGACACATGAAGCACAGGTCATTAGTTAAATCTCAAGTCTCTCTCTCTCCTTATGTCATGTAGATATACCTATATAGGATTCAGTTTGTGGTCACCAGCCTTGAACATTTGTTAATATATATGTACAATGTTGGATTGTGTATGTATGATGAATTAACCTTTATGCATATGAATTTTTGGACATGAATGCCATGATTAGTAAATGAAAATGTTGTTACTATTTTTGGTATCAGAGCAGGGATAGGTTTCATACAAACATACATATGAACATGACATGACTTTTACACTATTATGCATTATCATATGATATAGTAGAGGGTAGTCATAGTAGTACCCATAACTCACCAAGGAGAGGGGAGTCAGGTGATTTGCATTCCATAGAAGCATCAAACCAACCATTAAGAGATCAAGCTGCTAACAATGCTGACAAAGTTAAATCTCCTACACATTTTCATGCACAACACATATCTCATAGGCAACCATAATTAAAATTAGTGAACCAATAGTGCAGGGTCCAAAAAATCAAAAAGAAAATAGGGATGACAAATTAATAAACATGGTGCAATTGAATTTAGTGGTACCATAGATCTAGCAGTGGTAGAGACATGGATAAAAAGAATATAGAGAGTTTTGAATTTGATGAAATGCACACTAGAAGAAAAGTTTGATTATGCAGTGTCACTATTACAGAGGGATGTATATGATTAGTGGGAAACCATTTTAGGGAGCGATGTCCAGCCTTTAGTGCATACATGGGATGATTTTCTTCATGAGTTCAACAATAATTACATGTCAAAAATGTACAAAGATGATAAAAGAATGGAATTTCTAAATATGAAACATAGGGAGATGATTGTAGCTGAGTATGAGATAAAATCTAATCAATTATCTCATTATTCATCATTTATGGTAACAAAGACAAATGTCAAAAGTTTGAAGAGGGACTGAGATATGAGATAAGAAGTGAGATCACAGCTATAGATCTTGAAAGTTATATCAACCTAAAAGCTACGATAATCAGGGTGGAAAGATTAGAAAAAGAAAGGATAAAATGACCAAAAAGGGGCCCTATTGAGTTTGTGGGAGATTTTAAAAGAAAGAAAGGTAAACATGGAGATTATATGCCATCACAGTCTAGTGCTAAGGTTGGTTACTTTAGCTATAAAGGCATGGGATTAGGAGTTTCATATTATGTAGATAAAGGTCAAGGCCAAGTTATGCAACGACAACCCTCATGTGTATATTATGGTAGGCAACATATGGGTGAATGTAGAAAATTAACTAGTAGGTGTTATTTTTATTAGTCTTTTGATCATATGCTTAGACATTATCCTAAAAGATCTAGAATGTCAGAGGAGGGTAGTGGTAAAGCTACATCAAAATTCATAGTTGAAGGTTCAAAAGCAAGTGAAGATAGAGCATCATTTAGCAAGGGCAGAGGCAAAGGTAGAACAACCACAACTAGCTAAGGTATGAGCAGATTAGAAGGTCAAAATTCTAGACCGCTAACATAAGCCTGAGTATTTGCCATAAGTAGGTAAGAAGCCATCACTACTATAAAAGTTATCACTGGTAAAATTTTTGTTCATAATTTATAAGTTGATGTATTAATTGATTCTGGCTCCACATATTCATTCATTTCATTGAACATGGCTTCCAAATTGTGTAGTAAGCATCAACTTTTAGGTTTTAACCTATATGTCAATAGTCCTTTGAGAAATGTGATAATTATGGATAACACATGTCTTGATTGTGTGATTCACATTGATGACATTGAGTTGAATATTGATATAGTACTATTGCCACTATGTGAATTTGATATGATACTGGGCATGGACTAGTTATCCAAATACCATGCAATAATGAATTGTTTTACTAAGAAAGTTATTCTAAAATCTCCAAATCAGATAAGGGTTATGTTTTAAGGGGAAAGGCAAATTGTACCTGCATGTCTAGTTTCTGCTATCAAGGCTTTTCATATGATTATACGTGGTTATAAGGCCTATTTGGCACATGTGGTGGACACAAAGTTCATGAATGAATTACTTGAGAATATTCCAGTGGTAAATAAGTTTTTAGATTTATTTTCAATTGACTTACCTAGTTTTCCACCTAACAGGGAGATAAAATTCACAATTAAGTTAGTCCTAGGAACAACACCAATATCCATTCCACCTTATAGGATGGCTCTAGCTGAGTTGAGAGAATTGAAGATCCAATTATAAGAACCACTTGAAAGGGGATTCGTCAGATCTAGTGTGTGTCACCTTGGGGTGCTTAAGAGTTATTTGTTAAAAAGAAAGATGGCATAACAAAGCTATGTATTGATTATAGGCAGTTGAATCATGTTACTGTGAAGAACAAATATCCTTTACCAAGGATAGATAATTTGTTTGACCAGTTATAAAAAGAATGGGCATTTTCTAAAATTAATTTGAAATCAAGTTATTATTAGCTCAAAATTTCAAACCCAGATGTGTCAAAGGCTGCTTTTGGAACCAGGTATGGGTATTATGAATTTTTAGTGATGCCATTTGGTTTGACTAATGCATTAATTGCATTTATGTCTTTTATGAACCAAGTGTTTTAGCCTTGCTTAGATAAATTTATAATTGTGTTCATTGATGACATACTAGTGTATTCTAGGCGCAAAGAGGAGCATGAACAACATTTGAGGATTGTGTTGCAAATTTTGAGAAAAAATAGTTATTTGCTAAATTAAGCAAGTGCAAGTTTTAGATTAACTATATGGTATTTTTAGGACATGTAGTTTCTGAAAAGGGCATAGAGGTGGATCTAAACAAAATTGAAGCAATAGTAAAATGGGAAACCCTAAAGAGTATTGCAGAAGTCTGAAGTTTCCTAGAAGTAACTGGGTATTATTGTCGATTTGTTAAAGGCTTTTTACTTTTAGTTGCTCTTTTGACTAAGTTACTTTAGAAAAAATATAGCATTTAAGTGGTCTTAAGCATGTAAGGAGAGTTTGATGAATTAAAAGATATATTGACATCTACTACAATATTAGCCCTTCGTATAGATAATGGAGAATTTGTAGTTTATAGTGATGTCTCTCATCAAGGTTTGGGATGTGTTTTAATGCAACATTTAAGGTAATTGCATATGCATTTAGACAATTGAAGCCTTACGAATTACCTTACCTAGTACATGACCTAGAACTTATAGCTATTGTGTTTGATTTGAAAATATAGAGGCATTACCTGTATGGAGAAACTTTTCAGATATTTACAGATCACAAAAGCTTGAAGTATTTGATGAGCTAAAAAGAATTAAACATGAGATAGAGGTGGTGGTTAAATTACTAAAAGATTATGGTTGCACCATCAAGTATCACTCAGGGAAGGCAAATGTAGTTGCTAATGCTTTGAGCAAGAAATCAAGAAGTAGTGTAGCTCATTTACAAGTATTGCCATTGTCTTATTTAGTTCAATTACGAGATATGAATGTGGAACTAAACATATAAAAGAATGGGGTATTGATTGTTACTTTTCAAGTGAGACCAATATTGCATGATCAAATTAAAGAAGCACAAGGCAAAGATCCAAAGTTATAGAAAGTTATTTAAATGGTAAAATGGGGGAGACATGTTGATTTTGATATTTGAAATGGTGCATTGATGTTGGGATCTCGCATTTGTGTGCCTAATGTTGATACATGAAAAGAAAAATCCTAGAAGAAGCATATAATGATCTATGTGCCATGCATCCAAGAGTGGTAAAAATGTATAATACCTTATGATCTCATTTTTTGTGGTCCAAAGATGTAATAGTTTACGTTTTAACATGTTCAGCATATCAAAACAAAAAATCAAGCACCAGTTGGAAAATTAAAACCATTGATGATTTTGGTATGAAAATGGGAAAAAATAACCATGAAATTTATATTTGGGTTACCAAAATTTGAAGAAGAATCGTGTTATATGGGTGATCATTGATCGACTACCTAAGCCAGCTCACTTTTTTGCTATTTGATGGGTAGTTCACTTAAGCACTTAGCTAAGAAAATATGTGGATGAAATTGTTCAAACAGTTGGGCAACCAGAAAGGACAATTCAGACACTTACAGACATGCTTCAAGCTTGTATGATAAAGTTCAAAGGTGCATGGGATGAATATATTGCCTCAATTGAATTTGCTTATAATAATAATAATTATCATAGCAGTATATAGATGGCACCATATGAAGCACTATATGGAAGAAAATTTCAAAGTCCTATTTATTAGGATGAAGAAGGGATGCGTGTTTTAGAAAGGCCAGAACTAGTGCAAGATACTATGGATAAGGTAAAGGTAATTAAGGGCAAACTTAAAGCAACATAAGACATGTAAAAGAACTATACAGACCAACATAAAAGAGAGATGAAATATGAGGTGGGACTTCTAGTTTTACCATGGAAAGGAATAATTTGATTTCGCAAGAAGGGGAAACTGAGTCCTCAATACATAGGGCCATATAAGATCTTAGAAAGAATTGGTCCATTGGTTTATAGGATAGCACTACCATCAGAGATGGCTCAGATTCATGATATATTTCATGTGAGTATGCTTAGATGGTATCAGTCTGATCCTACATATAATTAGGGATCTAGTTATAATCATTACATAAGATGTAAGTTATGTTGAAGAATCAGTGAAAATCATTGGTTACAAGACAAAATAGTTACGAAATTGAGAAATTCTTTTGGTTAAGATGTTATGGAGAAACCACTCACAAGAAGAGGTTACGTGGAAAATCAAAGAGAATATGAAATGACAATATCCACATTTGTTTACAGGTATTGAATTTCGAGGATGAAATTCTTTATAAGAGGGGAAGAAATATAACATCCCTATCCTTATTCATTAGCATTTTCACATGAACACATTCATTGCATAAATAATTTGCAATTCCATATGAACATATGCATTGGATAAATGGTCATTTAGATATGTGAATATGACAAGCCTGGCGAGAACACTTGCACCAGTGCATTTGTAATAGTTAAGCATAGATTTGATGTTTTTATAGTTGTATGGCAAATTATCATATGTTGTGTGCATGTTGTAATATCATAGGTAATGGTGTTTTAGAGCTTATTTAAAAGTATACGGAGCATAGGAGGATTAGGAGATGAATGGAGGTGATGAAGGAGTGAAGAAGAGAGATTAAAAGAAGAAAATTGAAATTTCAACCAATAGTAGTAATACACCATAGGGAGTACAAAAAAAGGAAGAGAGCTAAGAAAGAAAGAAAGAAAAAGAGGAGAAGAAGAAGAAGAAGAAGAAGAAGAAGAAGAAGAAGAAGAAGAAGAAGAAGAAGAAGAAGAAGAAAAAGAAGAAGAAGAAAAAGAAGAAAAATAAGTTAGCTAAGAATAAACCTTAAGTTTTTCTAGTCTTGGAAAAAGGGGTAAGTGATTTTACCTTTTTGCCATATGAAATTCCTCCTTCATGACAATTTAAACAAGCATAATTAGTAAGAATTATGGAGTATTTGAGGTAGAGCTCATGTATAGAAGTTGAAGTTAAAAAAAAAAAAACAAGATTGATTATGTTGGTTTTGTTGTTAGAGCAGATTTTTTCACCCATGATTTCATAGCACTATAAGAGAAATTAGGGAAAATGTAAGCCATAAAAGTTATAGCTTTATGCCCCATATAAATTCATGTAAAACAGTTTTGCTTAAATTGGTGTGTGTGAAGAGGTATAGCTTCTTCATTAGGGTTGGTTCACAACCTACCAAAATCTCCTCGATCTATCTATTTTCATATATTTTGATGACCATATGTGTAAATTTAGATAAAGTGCAAAATATAAAATTTATAGGTTATATCCCCTCTAAATTCTTGTAAAATAGTTCTTTTTAATTTATTGTGTGAAAAGAGATATTGCTTTTTGATTGTGGCAAACTCTGAACTTGATGAAATTTGTTCAATCTCTTTGTTTTGTTTTGAAGAATTTGATGGCTACAAAATAGGAATTTGGTGATGTGACAAACTTGAAAGTTATATATTTATGTCTAATATACATGCTTGTAAGTTTTGCTAAATATATCATGTTTGATAAGATATTCTTCCTTCATTATGACTGATTCTCAATGTGCTGAATCTGTTCTCTCTGAGATCGGTAATTTATTTCGGTAACCTTATAAACTAAATTAGACAACATGTAAAACATTAAAAAAAATGTTCTTTTATGAGTTTTATAACTAGTGGTGAAGCATTTTTGTAATTTTATTTGTACAATTTGAGATATGCCCAAGATTGTAAGATCTTATTAGACTAAGATCATATTGAAACAGGGCACAATTGAAAAATTCACCATATTTTCTATAGGCCTTATATTGGCTTGAATTTTGAACATGTTGTATCATATGTGTCTAGTTTATTTAGAAAAAAGAATCAACTCATTTGGATATATATATATATATATATATATATATATATATATATA